>SZWC01000728.1:302013-312052 GCA_023375785.1 Penium margaritaceum
CCTACACCGCTCTTATGGTGCGACAATCTAAGCACCATCGCACTCACGAAAGACCCTGTTTATCACTCACGAACCAAACACATCGAGCTCCGCTACTTCTTCATACGTGAGCTCGTACAAGCTGGTGAACTTCTGGTTCGTCATGTCACTTCTCATGACAACATCGCCGACATCTTCACCAAGGCGCTACCTCGTGAACAACATCAAAAGCTATTGACTCGTCTTGGACTCCATGCCCCTTCGGGAGACGTTATGAGCCTTCTGGGCTTCTAGGGGGTGTGTCTGACTGTGGCCCAGTGGTCTTCACTAGGCCACTTAATTATGAGAAGTCCAGTTCAGCTCTCTCTGACTATGATCACAGTTTTACTGTGATTGCAGTCAGATATGCAATCTAACATGTCAGCAAGGTGGATTGCAAGAATCCGCCTAGGTGGCAGATTAGAGATTGTTGCAGTGTGCCTAGGTGGCAGATCAGTCCCCTCTCTGTCCTGAGTATATCAGCCCACTTGGGCTCATTCATCAATCACTCATTCAGAAGTTCCACCTTCTTTCAGACAGGACCCCCACCCTCCCTTTCTTGCAGCGGCAGCAGCAGCAGCAACAGTAGTAGCAGCAGTGGCAGCAGCAGCAGCAGCAGCAAGAGCAGCAGCTGCAACAGTAGCAGCACCAGCAGTAGCAGCAGTAGGAGGAGCAGGAGCAGCAGGAGCAGCGGCAGCAGCAGGAGCAGCAGCAACAATAGAAGCAGCAGTAGTAGCAGCAGCAACAGCAGCAGTAGGAGGAGCAGCGACGCCAACAGCCCTCTGACGTCGTTGGCGACAACCCTAACCCCATCGCTGCTCTTCAGCAACACCTCGCCGCCCTAACGCAGCAGCTTGCGGCACTGCAACCGATAGTCTCGCAGCCTGTCCCCAATGTGCCGCCATCCTTCCCCCCTCCAGGGCATGCCAGCCCAGTTGTGTCTGATGCCACGCAATACCTGGCACAGCAGCAGACTCAGCGCCAGCGGCAGACAGTGACATCCGTCCTTGGCCCCACTCTTGGTGCCGGCCGCAGGCAAAAGGACTTTGAGACGCCGACGCCGTTGCTTCAGGCCGGGGAGCAGTTTCGGAGCTGGGAGCTCAGCTTCCGCATGTGGGCGCAGGGTGAGGGCCTGTGGGCATACTACACCCTGCCGTATGATGCCACCCTGGCCGGCCAGCTGTATGAAGCTGGTTGTGCCGTCCGGGCTCTAGTCCCTGTCGCCCCTCCGGCTTCCCGCCTCGCCCTCGAGCCCTTCTTAGGCGACTTCACCGCTGGCGCCACCTAGACCCTGCAGCCGCGTGGCACGTCCTCGCTCGTCCCCATTGCCTGTCAAGCGACGCTGAGACTAGCCGCCTGCTACGGGAGTTCAACTCCCTACACATAGGGGAGACCGAGATGGTCACCTCCTCCTGGCAGCGAGCGGAGGACATCCTTCGTCGCCTCGGGACCTTTGCCCCACCCCCTTTGGCCGCGCTCCCCACCATCAAGCGCGGTGCTACCGAAGCGTACACGGACGTCTTCCTCCACTACCCTCACGGCGTTCTCTCCACCATGGCGGCCCAGGGCACCCTCATGCCCTGGGCATACGAGCTCTTCCTTTGTATTGAGGAAGCTCGTCTGGAGTCCCGACTCTAGCATACGGAGGCCGTTGCCTCCCCTGCCGTCGCCTCCCCTGCCGTCGCCTCCGTGGCCGTCGCCTCCCCGCCGCAGCTACCTCATCATCATTGGGGAAGAAGAAGCATCAGAACAGAAAGGCAAAGGTCAGCAGCAGCAGCAGTAGTCGTCGACCGGGCCCAGCGCTGGCGCCTCAGTCTGCCACAACTGTGGCCAGCCCGGGCACGGGTGGTACACGTGCCCTCTACTGACGGATGAGGCACGCGTAATCGCCACCATGCAACGCCAGCGCGAGCGCCGTTTCGCCTGTGCCACCGTGGCTGTCGCCGGCTCTGACACCTCGGCCTCGTCCAGTAGCTCCACCACTCCGGTTGCTTCGCCGGTCCCGCCGTCACCAGCGCCGCAGCCATCGGCGCTGGCGCAGTCATCCTTCTACCCGGGCTCCGACTCCATCATCCCGCACTCCGTCTACACTCCCGGGTCGTCCTCCCGTGAGCGCCAGCTGGAGCAGTTCATCGCACTCCAGCTCGGCCTGCCTCGCCCTCCTCCCCAGGGAAGTGCGAGTTGCATCAGTTCCTGCTCCCCTGTCCAGCCCTGCATGACTGAGACTGAGCTATGGTCGTGCCCCGTTTCCTCGTCTGTCTCGTCGTCTCTCATGGTCTCCGCTACCCCCTCCCAGGACGAAGTTGCTTGGCTTGATGATTGGCAGTCTCGATTCGCACCTCCTTCCACCGCGTCCGCGTCCCTTGCTTGCTGCCATGTGACCGTTAGTGATCTCACGACCCCGGTCCAGGACCCTACTGAGACCTGGATCATCGACTCCGAGGCCACGCATCACATGACGGTCTATCGTGAGGCCTTTTGTATGCTCGGTCCTGTAGGTGATGTTTCCGGTGTCCGGACAGGCTCTGGCCAGGTGTTGCCTGTCCGTGGTGTTGGCATCGTTCGTTTCCGTGGTCCCTCCGGTGACGTCTTTCTGACCGATGTCATCTTCCTCCCTGGTCTTGAGCTCAGCCTTCTGTCCATCACTGTCCTTGACCGCATGAGCATGGACGTTGTGCACTCGCGTGGTGTTGGCACTGTGTCATTGCGTCCGTCTGGCCTTGTTGTACTGCACGCCTATGCCCGTGGCAACCTGTGGCATGTACCTCGCCTTTCCTCCTCTCCTTCCGTCTCCTCCCCTTCGGCCGCCACAGGCCATGTGTTTGTTACCAGTACGCTTTCTCCTCAGCACACTCACCTCTTGCACCACCGCCTCTGCCACGTCCACTCTGCCGTCGTAGACAGCATGCTCCGCACCCAACCGGCCAAGGGCCTTGACCCGGAGACTTTTCCTCTCCCGTGCCCAACTGAGTGCATTGACTGCGCTCAGGGGAAGATGCACCGGTCCACGTATCCCTTGTCTTCCTCTCGTGCGTCCGCCCCCCTCGACCTTGTCCATTCCAACGTCATGGGTCCTCTCCCCACCGAGTCCGTCGGCAAGTATGGTCGCTACGTCCTCACCCTCACTGACGACTATTCTCGCTACCGCTGGGTCTTCTGCCTTCGGCAGAAGAGCGTTGTCGCCCACGCCATCCAGGACTGCCTTGTCCTTGCGGAGCATGAGTGTGGCCGCTCTCTCCGCCGCTTTCACTCCGATCGCGGTGGTGAGTACCTGGGTGAGGTCACGACCTTTCTCGCCTCCCGCTGAATTTGCTATGAGACGGTCGTGCCTTATACACTCGTCCAGAACGGTGTCTCCAAACGGTGGAACCGTACTATGGCCGACACCGTCCGCACCATGCGGGTCGAGTCTGGTCTCTCCGATGGCTTATATTTTGAAGCCATGGCCTACATGACCTGGGTCTGGAACCGGATTCCCCACGGTCCCCTTCCCCGCCAGTCCACACCGTACCAGCATTGGTGCGGTCAGCGAGCTGACCTCCGCCCGGATCGCGTCTGGGGTTGCGTGGCCAGTGTGTGGCTGCCCGTCCCGCAGCAGGGTGGCAAGCTCGCCCCTCGCGGATGTCCCTGCACCTTCCTCGATGTCTCTCCTAGTCCAAGGCCTGGCAGTTATGGGATCCCTCCCGGCACTGCATCGTCGAGTCCCTGGATGCCCTCTTCTTCGAGGACCTGTTTCATCGTGACCTCATTCGCTCTGGCTCGTCCGTGTCTATCCCGTCGCGTGGGGGAGTGGTGAGTCCGTCCTCCGTCCTACCGCTTCTGGGTGACACATCCCTCAATCCCTCCGAGCTGGCAACCCCAGTCGCGTCCGCTGGTCCCTTCGTGCCAGCAGCCCCAGCCGCGTCCGCTGGTCCCTCCGCGCCAGTAGCCCCAGTCGCGTCCGCTGGTCCCTCCGGACCAGCACCTCCATTCGCGTCCATTGGTCCCTCCGGGCCATCAGCCCCAGTTGCGTCCGCTGGTCCCTCCGGGCCAGCAGCCCCAGTCGCGTTCGCTGATCCCTCCGGGCCGGCTGTCCCAGTCACGTTCGCTGATCCCTCCGGGCCGGCCGCCCCAGTCACGTCCGCTGATCCCTCCGGGTCGGCAGTCCCAGTCGCGTCCGTTGGTCCCTCCGAGCCATCAGCCCCAGTCGCGTCCGTTGGTCCCTCCGGGCCATCAGCCCCAGTCGCATCCGCTGGTCCCTCCGGGCCAGCAGTCCCAGTCGCGTCCGCTGGTCCCTCCGGCTTAGCAGCCCCAGTCGCGTCCGCTGGTTCCTCCGAGCTGACAGCCCCGGTTGCATCCGTGGGCCCCTCCAGGCCAGCAACCCCGTCCACCTCCATTAGCCCGGCGGACTCAGTGTCGTCGCCTGCCCTGCCACGCTACACGCGTGGCCCAGGCGGCAGCCTCCGACCCAGACCGTCGGTGAGCGCGCAGACCGTCGCACCGCGCTCCGTGGCGCCTCGACCCCCCGTGGCTCCACGTGTCTCCTTCGCTCCCACAGTCGTGAGTGGGGATCCTGGCACCAAGGTCCACCGCTTGACCACCTCGGCCATCATTGCAGACCTCCATCCGGGCTCCGCACTGGGCTACACCATGCTTCATCATGAGCATCGGTACGATGTCGTGGCTACACTCGAGTGCATCCCACCTGAGGCTCGAGATGCACCAATCTCTCTGTCCGCTCCACAGCACGCCCGGAGGACACAGACACCCTATGCGAGGCACGAGCCTCTCCTGAGGCCGCACACTGGGACGCTGCCTGCGCCGATGAGCTCGCCGCTATCCGACAGCACCACGTGCATGACCTCGTCAACCTTCCTCCAAGACGGAAGGCCATTGGCGCCAAGTGGGTCTTTCGGCGCAAGTGGAAGCCCGACGGGTCCTTGGACAAGTACAAGGCCCGCCTTACAGCCAAGGGGTTTACCCAGATTCCTGGGGTCGATTACGACCAGATCTTTGCCCCAGTTGGCCGGTTCTCCACTAGCCGGGCACTCTTCATTTTGGTCGCCCAGCATGGGTGGGAGCTGCATCAGATGGATTTGAGCAACGCTTTTCTCCATGGTTCACTGGAGGGTGAGGAGCTCTACATGGTGCAACCCCCAGGCTTCGACGATGGCACTGGGAGAGTCTGGCGACTGCGCAAGGCCCTCTATGGCCTGAAGCAGTCACCTCGGTACTGGAACCAAGAAATCAGCAGTATGCTCCTTCGTGGCGGGCTCCAGCGCAGCACCGCTGACCCCGTACTATTTGTCAGTCCGCGAAGCCAGACTTTCGCCGTTGTTCTGGTTTACGTCGACGATGTGCTCATTACGTCGCCAAATACGAATGCCATCCAGCGTGTCAAGGATCTGCTGCACGCCGCCTACCAGATGAAGGACCTTGGGTCTATCAGAGTCTTCTTGGGCATGGAGCTCGAGCATGATTGCTCCCAGGGCGTCCTGCACATCCACCAGGCCGCCTATGTACAGACACTGTCCACCCGCTTTGTGGAGGACCTGCCACTCGTGCCGAGCGCATCCTCATCCATGTCACCCGATGGCCAGGCGAAGCTGAAGAGTCATGACCCAGCCGTTGTGGGGGAGCTAGTTGACGTGACCACGTACCTGCGAGTCATCGGGTCACTGATGTTCCTCGCGACGACGACGCGCCCAGACATCACGTTCGTCGTCAACCTCCTGGCCCAGTTCTCTCAGGAGCCGCGTCACCTCCACTACGAGGCCGCGATCCGAGTACTGCGCTATGTTGCCTCGCCTCCTCGGCAAGGTCTCATGTTCCGCCGTCAGCCGTCTGTTGTCGCGGTGGGCTACACCGATAATGTCTGGACCGGCAGTCCGGACGGTAAGAGTCACACACGCTGGATCTTTCTGATTGGCGGCACAGCTGTGTCCTAGCGCAATGGCAAGCAGGGGTGCATCGCACGCAGCACTGCTGAGGCTAAGTACGTTGCTCTTGGCTCAGGCGCGTGTGAGAGTGTGTGGTTGCATCGTCTGTTGTCCGAGTTGCGTCAGTCCGTCGCATCCATCACGTTGCACTGTGACAATGAGAGTGCCATGGCCATCGCCGACAATGACGGCGTGCATCACACACGCACAAAGCACATCAATGTTAAGTATCACTATGTGCGTTCGTTGTTGCAAGACGGCAGCGTCAGCATTGTGTGGGGTGAGACAGCACATCAGTTGGCTGACTTCTTGACCAAGGCACTGAAGCGCGACTCGTTCAAGAAGGCAGTGAGTTCAGTCGGCATGCATCCGTGAGTGACTCTCTCTGTCCCTGCTCGCGTCTCTGCTTGGCCTGGGGGAGTTTGGTCGTTGACTGTGTCTTTGCCCGCACATGTGCACTACGCCTGTGAGTCATGGAGGAGTGTTGGTTTTCGTGCATCTCTCATTTCTACTCTGTTGTGTCCTCCCGGCTTTTGTACATCGGCGTGCAGATGACTGACGGCGAGACTTGACACCGCTTGAGTGTCGCTCGGTGGAGCTGACGCACGCTGAGGACCACTCACCCGTCACTGGAGCCTCCTCCCTCTGACGATGCGCTCAGCTCCATCGGCAGGCCTCCTCGGTGGTCGGGCCGCCGGCGGTCACTGCCACTACAAATGTTGTCTGCATGTAGCGAGTGCTCTGTCTGGCTGTGGCATTGTGTCGGAAGCATCATGCGATGCTTAGGGTCCATGTCTCCTGATGTATGGCCCTGTTTGGCATCGTTGACTGTCGTAGGCACTACCTGGGTTCGTGCAGGCATAACTTCTTGTAGCAATTTTTCTAGTTGATTATGACCGCACGACTGCGTTCGCAGCGTCGGTATTAAGGTATGGTCCAGTTTTCAGGAAAAACGGACGACGCTCGGGTTTTGGGCTGTCGGACGTCTAGTGTTGTTGTGTGTGTCGTACACAGCTTACAGTGACCCCTCGGCTCATGTCCATTCACGTGCAGATCCCTGAGACTGGCGACGGTGGCAGAAGACTGGTGGCCGGCGGTGACCGGCGCCCAGAAGACTTGCGTATTTTGTAGACTCATGTTGTGTCACAACACACAGGTGTGCAGCCTATCACGACGCAGATCTCGTCGATGTGGCCGTTCTGGTTCAAACGGCTCGTCGTTCTGACGTGTCTGCAGGGATTTATGACCAAAACGGTGTTTTTGCCACTGTTTTGTCCTGTTAGAAAATAGCGCCGTTGTGCGCCGCGTGTGTGTGTGCATCCACTAGGTACGTGGCACTATTTAGGTTGTCCAGACCTCAGTTTTCATTCCTCTCTGCATATTTCAACATTTGCAGATTCTGACACTTGTATTTGTGTCCCTAGCCAACCCCTTGCTGTTCTCACCTCCACCTGTGTGTGCTAGTGAGTTAGCTAGCTGGCTTGTGTTGCCACGCTAGCGACAGCAGTGCTAGGTGCTGTCTCTCATGGTATCAAAGCAGCGAGCCAGTGCTCGCACAACTGCGCAGCAGAGACGCATCGACTGCAGTGGCAGTGAGCGACCGCAGCCGTTGCCTTGAGTAGCAGCAGTAGCAGCGCCCCCTGTCTCGGCGAGAGGTCCTGGGAGGACCCACCACCGTTCCCACCATTTTGTATATATCCGCGGTAGCTCCGCGGCCGTTCCGCGACAGAAGCAGCCGTTTTGCGGAAACTCCGCGGTGTTCTGCGGCGACGAGGCCTCCGCAGCAGACGCAGCAGCTCCGCGTCCGCAACGGAACCCGCAGCCAGGTGCCGCGGATCTACCGCCGTCGCACCCTGTGTTCCGAAGCCGCCACTCCACGGTGACGGCACCGTCGTAGCTCCGCGGAGTTCCACTGCTCCGCGGCGTTCCGCCGCCGCTGTTCCGCGACAGTCCCGAAACAGCCACGGCGGTGCCCCACTGTGTTGGGGCGACCGCGAGTCCGCGCCCGTTCCGCGGCGATCCACCGGTCGCCAGCCACGGCAGCCGTGCGATGATCGCGGAACGCATCGACCGGGTGCCTCGACAGCTCGAGGCACTCAGCAGCATTCCGCACCAGCACGACCACGGTGGGGGTGCGCGTCACCCCGCTGTACTCCGCGCCAACACAACCGCGGATACCCCTTCCGCGGTGCGCTCAACCCGCGGTGAACTTCCGCGGTGAGGCGTACCGCGGAGGAGGGCCGCGAAGACATTCCGCGGAAGAGTTCCGCGGAGGCGTTCCTCAGCAGCATTCCGCGGTAGTGACACAAAAAAAAGGGGAAAAGGGGGGAGCCTTTCGCCATGCCGAAGCTTACCCCCACCAGCGCCGCTACCGACGCAGCTGCCGAGGATAGCACCGTCAGTGGCCAACGTCGTCCACCGCCATCATCACCTCAGCGGCAGCAGCAGCAGCAGCCCCAGCAGCAACAGCAGTAGCAGTCACTGCAGCAGTAGTAGCAACAGTAGCAGCGACAGCAGCAGCAGCCACCGCTACAGCAGCAGCCGCTGCAACAGCAGCAGCAGCAGCGGCCGCCGAGCCCAACGACATTGGCACGCCAAGTACGCGCACTGGCCGACTTACAGGCGGAGAGCCGCAACACTTTGACGAAGTAGGTCGCCGAGCTGCAGGACCTGATCAGGGGTTTACCGCCCCAGCAGCAGCAGGTCCAGCAGCAGCAGCAGCACCCGTCCGCAGACCCAAGCGAAGACCATCTCGTCCACGGTGGCACTGCAGACGAGGTTGCAGAGACCCTCTCCGACTCTGGTGAAGAGGGTGAGGAGGAGATGCTCCGAGCACGCCTCATCCACCTGGAGGCCCGTCGTAGAGCGCGTGAGGCCAACGCCGCCCTCCAGGGCACGAGCTCCAGTACCGACGCCGGCCTGAGCTCATCTCGCCGCCCTCTGAGCTTTGAGGAATTGGCTCTGAGGGCCCGCCTGAGCAAGGGGGTTGCCTCCTCCATGCCTGGTCCCGCACTGACTTCACCCGTCGCTCTTCCGACAGTCAAGCCACCCAAGTGCTTTGAGTCGGATCCGCCCGTCTTCCGGACAGGGAACGACTTCAAGTCCTGGGAGCCTCGCTTTCGCATGTGGACCATGAGCGAGGGAGTCCTCCCCTACTACCTCGCACCGTATCAGGCGTCTGACCCCGCTCAAACACACATGGCAGTCCGCGCAGCTTCCGGCCTGATGAAGGCCGCCCCGGACTTCACCAAGGATTTCAGTCGGTTTCTTGGCGATTCGCTGACCGGCTCAGGAGCTGACCCTTTCGCAGCGTGGGCATTGGCCGTCACTCTGTTTGAGGGCGCCACCTTGGCTTTGACGTTCCAGCGCCTCGCCGACTTCAACTCTCTCTGCCAGACTGCTCAGGAGTCTGCAGCCGACTACTGGCGCCGGGCGATCCAGCTGTACGAGGATCTTGGGGACGACGTCCCTGCGCAATACTCCGCCCTCCAGATTATCCTCTACGGCATCCACCCCGACTACGCGCGCATTTTCAGCAACTTCGACCAGACGCTGCTTCGCAACATGGCGAGCAACGGGACCCTGCTACGCTGGGCCACACTCCACTTTCTGGATGTTGCAGGCATGGATGCCGCGAACCGCGCTCGCCGCAGCACCGCTTCAGCTCCAGTGGCCACTCCATCTCCCTCCCCACCGTCTACAACAACGGCGGCTCCAGCTCAGGGGAAGAAGGGCCGCAAAGCGTCGGGTGGTGGTTCCAGCGGCGGGACCAGCAGCGGCACTAGCACTGGCAGTGTCAACCATAGCAGCGGCGGCGGGAGCAGCAGCAGCAGCGGCGGCGGCAGCAGCAGCAGCGGCGCCAGCAGCAGCGGCTCTAGCAGTACGACGGGACGTCGGCTCGTGTGCTTCAACTGCGGTGGTGACCATCGCTATCCTGACTGCACTCGCCTGACAGGACGCCCACTGGATTGGGCCAAGGTCACCCGTGGGCTGCAGCAGGCGCACGAGGCGCGCATGCGCCAGACGTCCGGTGCGACCGCCCGCTCGGCCGCCACTACCGCAGCCGTCCCAGAGGAGTCCGCCGCCACAGCAGGCTCCTCCGC
>SZWC01000728.1:313932-325201 GCA_023375785.1 Penium margaritaceum
GACCGACTGTCTGGCCTCTGCTGAGGGGAAAATGCACCGGTCTACTTATCCTGTGTCTGTCTCCAGGGCTCGTCGGCCCCTGGAGCTTGTCCACTCCGACCTCATGGGTCCGCTCCCTGTCGAGTTTCAGGAAGACCGCGGTCGCTACGTCCTGACGTTGACTGATGACTTCACACGCATGCGCTGGGTCTACAGCCTAGGTCAGAAGAGCGATGCAGCCATTGCGGTCCGCATTTGGCCGGTCATGGCCGAACGCCAGTCTCCCGACTGCCTTCAGACTTTTCGCTCAGACCGTGGCGGCGAGTACCTCGGTGACATGGCACGCTCCTTCACCGAGCTCGGTGTCTTTCACAACCTCTCTGCTCCCGCCACCCCCCAGCAGAATGGTGTCTCCGAGCGCTGGAACCGCACCATAGAGGATGCAGTCCGCGCCATGCGCGCCGACAGTGCCATGCCTGACGCCTTTGCCGTTGAGGGCATGGCATACATGACCTGGGTCTGGAACCGCATTCCCCACGGTCCCCTCCCAGGTCACCGCACGCCCTACGAGTTGTGGTATGGGCGTCGAGCGGACCTGCGCTTGGCCCGTGTCTGGAGCTCCCTTGCCTGCGTCTAGTCCACGCCGGAGCAGCAGGGGAGCAAGCTCTCTCCGCGGGGCCGCCTCTGCGCCTTCGTTGGTGTCGCCCCGCGGTCAAAGGCCTGGCGATTCTGGGACCCCGAGCGCCGCCGCATCGTGGACTCCCGTGACGCTCTCTTCTTCGAGCATCTCGCCTTCCGCGACCTCGCTCGCATCCACACTCTGCGAGCTGCTCATGCCCCTGGGTGTTCCAATCCCCGTCGTGTGGGGGAGGCTCCTGGTCCGGTTGGCACAGTGCCCCCGTCCAGTGCGATCACTCCGTCGCCGGCACCCTCGGGGCTGTCCCCAGCGGTTGTGCCCACCTGCACCCCCAGCCCCGCCCCGTCGGTGGCTCGCTCCTCTGCCCCCGACTCTCCGCTCTTGCCTGTGTCCGAGTCTGCGTCCGAGTCTGCCTCCGCGTCTGCGGCTCTGCCTGATCTTGCGTCTGCTTCCGCGTCTGAGACTGAGTCTGACCCTACGTCTGCTTCCGCGTCTGAGGCTCAGTCTGACCCTGCGTCCACATCCGTGTTTGGCGCTGAGCTCTCCTTGTCTCCGGCCGCAGACACGCCTGCGTCTGCCGTGGGTCTGACCCCAGCTGTTGATGCCACGCCAGCCGCGAGTGGCACGCCTGCCGTGCGGTCCACACCGGCAGGTGAGTCGGCAGCGCCCACTGCTCCTGCCCTGTTGGACCCCTACACACGGGCACCCGGCGGACGTCTCTGCCCGCGCCCCACGCGCAGCGTCGTCAGCGGTGATCCGGGCACAAAGGTCCTCGACCTGAGTGCGCACGGCCTTACTGCGGTTCACCCTGGCGGTGCCATTGGTGCGGCACTACTTGCTCATGAGCGCGGTCTTGCTCGTGACGCCGCTGAGTCCATGGTGACGGTCGACCCTCCCTCTGCAGCATATGCCCTGGCTACACGGAGTGCACCAGTGCTGGCTCCCGATCCCACCAGTCTACCTCAGGCCTTGTCGGCCCCTGATGCTGAGCAGTGGCGCACTGCCTGCCAAGCTGAGCTTGATGCCAATCGCGAGCACGGCGTCTTTGAGCNCCTTACTGCGGTTCACCCTGGCGGTGCCATTGGTGCGGCACTACTTGCTCATGAGCGCGGTCTTGCTCGTGACGCCGCTGAGTCCATGGTGACGGTCGACCCTCCCTCTGCAGCATATGCCCTGGCTACACGGAGTGCACCAGTGCTGGCTCCCGATCCCACCAGTCTACCTCAGGCCTTGTCGGCCCCTGATGCTGAGCAGTGGCGCACTGCCTGCCAAGCTGAGCTTGATGCCAATCGCGAGCACGGCGTCTTTGAGCTGGTGGACTTGCCAAAGAACCGCAAGGCCATCAAGGCCAAGTGGGTTCTTTGCAAGAAGCTTAGGCCAGACGGTACTGTGGAGCGCTACAAAGCGCGCCTGACAGCAAAGGGCTTCTCGCAGGTCCCTGGAGTGGACATCACCGAGACCTTTGCCCCTGTTGGGCGGATGACGACCACACTCACGCTGCTGAGCCAGGTGGCACAGCACGACTGGGAACTCCATCAGATGGATGTCAACAACGCCTTCCTAAACGGTGATCTTGAGGAGGAGATCTACATGGTCCAGCCACCCGGCTTTGAGGATGGTACCGGTCGCGTGTACCGGCTGCGGAAGGCCTTGTACGGCCTGAAGCAGTCACCGCGCTGCTGGAACCTAGAGATCACCAGCACGCTTAGACGCGCTGGGTACGCTCATAGTGATGCTGACCCATCCCTGTTCATCTCACAGTCCCTAACACCGCTCGCTGCCATCCTCGTCTACGTGGATGATCTTTTGATTGCCTCGCCCGACCTGGGAGCAGTGAACGCTGCCAAGGCCGTTCTCTCCTCAGCCTACAAGATAAAAGACCTTGGTGAGGCCTCTGTTTTCCTGGGGATGGAGATCGTGCACGACCGCGTTCGTCACACACTCCGTGTCCATCAGGGACGCTACGCAGAGACTGTGGGGGAGCGCTTTGCCGACCTCCTTGCTACCGTCCGCACGGCCTCCACGCCCATGACCCCTGAGGGGCAGGCCGCCCTGACGGTGGATGACCCAGCGGACCTGGGGGAGCCAGTTGATGTGACCCTGTACCTGCGAGTCATCGGCTCGCTCATGTACTTGGCCACCACGACACGGCCCAACATTGCCTTCACTGTCAACCTGCTCGCCCAGTTCTTGCAGGCTCTGCGCCAGCGTACACTGGAGGCCGCAGTCCGGTGTGTGCGCTACATTTTGTCCACCGCGCGCTTTGGCCTGTGCTTTCGCGAGCAGGTGTCCGTTGTGCTCGATGGGTACACAGACAGTGATTGGGCGTGGAGTCCAGATGGCAAAAGCTGCACCGGCTACATCTTCCTCATTGGAGGCACTGCAGTGTCCTGGCGAAGTGGGAAGCAGGGCTGCATCGCACGCAGTACTGCTGAGGCAGAGTATGTTTCCCTAGGCGCCGGTGCAGCGGAATGTGTCTGGCTTGTCCGTCTGTTGCGTGAACTGCGTGAGTCCATTCCTCCCGTGGTTCTCCAGTGTGACAACATGAGCTCGGAGGCCATCGCCAAGAACTCAGGTGTGTTCCATGCACGCACGAAACACATCAATGTCGAGCACCACTTCATGCGTGATCTGGTTGATCGTGGTGAGATCCGAGTCATCCACATGAGCATTGACAGGTAGTGAGCGGATTTTCTGACCAAGGCTCTAGGTCGTTCGAAGTTTCATGCGGCCACTCATTCTGTTGGACTCTGCCCCATCCCTGTTGCAGGTTGATTTCTCATGTGCCATCCTGCATGTGCTGTGCGTACTGCCTGTAGCGGCTGTGTGTTTTCTGCTCTGTACAGTGTTAGTGTCTGCATGTGCATGGACGAGTTCGCCCTCCGGTCATGGGGGAGTGTTGTTGTGTGTGTCGTACACAGCTTACAGTGACCCCTCGGCTCATGTCCATTCACGTGCAGATCCCTGAGACTGGCGACGGTGGCAGAAGACTGGTGGCCGGCGGCGACCGGCGCCCAGAAGACTTCTGTATTTTGTAGACTTATGCTGTGTCACAACACACAGGCGTGCAGCCTATCAGGACGTAGATCTCATCGACGTGGCCGTTCTGGTTTAAACGGCTCGTCGTTCTGACGTGTCTGCAGGGATTTATGACCAAAACTGTGTTTTTTCCACTGTTTTGTCCTGTTAGAAAATAACGTCGTTGTGCGCCGCGTGTGTGTGTGCATCCACTAGGTCCGTGGCACTATTTAGGTTGTCCAGACCTCAGTTGTCATTCCTCTCTGCATATTTCAACATTTGCAGCTTCTGACACTTGTGTTTGTGTCCCTAGCCAACCCCTTGCTGTTCTCACCTCCACTTGTGTGTGCTAGTGAGTTAGCTAGCTGGCTTCTGTTGCCACGCTAGCGACAGCAGTGCTAGGTGTTGTCTCTCATCTAGCACCGCTCACCCAGAAAACCTTGCCTGCCAGAAAATAGGTCTAGCACTGTTTTCTGATTGGCTGGTTAGCTGAGTAACAAGTTCTACACTAGTGGGGGGGGGAGCTAGAACTTGGAGGGGTCTCCCATTGTTTCTCATTCTTCATTCCTAATCAGTTACTTTCAGTTTTCAGCTGCTTTCTGGCGCCAACACTGGCGCGCGCGTTTCTGAGTAACAAACCTAGAGCTTCCAGACTTCCAGACTTCCAGACTCTAGAGCAGCAGACTGAGGGGGTAGCAGACTAAAGCAACGAGCGTGGAAGCCCGCACACTGCATCGACAACGCATGCTGCCCCAACCTGCTGCCTAGGTTTCTAGCTGGCATCAGTGCCCCGTCAGACGGTGACAACAGTCAGAGGTCGTACACACGACGGCAAGGGTCTGGCTAGGAGACACAAGTCATAGTGTCATCGATAACATTTGCAGAGAGAAATGATAGATGACAGGTCCATGGCAAAAGTACATGTCGCGGCGCACAGCGGGTATCGCACGCGGTAGCACAAGGTTTGTCCTAAAACCGGCCCAAAACCATTGTTTTGGCCGTAACTCGGCGTAGACATGTCAGAACGTTACGCCGTCTGAACCTAGACGTGCAGAATCACAAGCAGGTCGCTAAGACTGTCACATGCATGTATCCGGCATCAAACCATGGATACACAATACAAAAACATGCAAATCGGGCACACGGCCAATCCATCGATAAACTCTTACGTGCTGCAAAAAATCTGTAGGAGGTCCCTGGCAGCGTCCAGAGCTCTGGGATGGTCCTCGGTCAGCTCCAAACTGGTAGTCGGTGGACTACCAGTTTGGAGCTGACCGAGGACCATCCCAGAGCCACCAGACGACGCACCGGTACCACGTGGGTGTTGTTGTGTGTCATACACAGCTTACGATGACCCCTCGGCTCATGTCCATTCACGTGCAGATCCCTGAGACTGGCGACGGCGGCAGCAGGCTGGCAGCCGGTGGCGACGGGCGCCCAGAAGAATTCCGTATTTTGTAGACTCGTGCTGTGTCAGAGCACGTAGGCGTGCAGCCTATCAGGATGTAGATCTCGTCGACGTGGTCGTTCTGGTTCAAACGGGTCGTCGTTCTGACGTGTCTGTAGGGAATTGTGACCAAAACTGTGTTTTGCCGCTGTTTTGTCCTGCTAGAAAAATAGCGTTGTGCGCCGTTGTGCGCCGTGTGTGTGTGTATGTGCATCCACTAGGTCCGTGGCACTATTTAGGTTGGCCAGACCTCAGTTGTCATCTCTCTCTGCACATTTCAAACATTTGCAGCTTCTGACACTTGTGTTTGTGTCCCTAGCCAACCCCTTGCTGTTCTCACCTCCACCTGTGCGTGCTAGTGAGTTAGCTAGCTGGCTTGCGTTGCCATGCTAGTGACAGCATTGCTAGGAGCTGAATCTTATGGTATCAGAGCAGCGAGCCAGTGCTCGCATAGCTGCGCAGCAGAGACGCAGCAGCCGAAGAAGTCGTGAGCAACCGCAGCCGTTGCCTTGAGGAGCAGCAGCAGCAGTGCCCACGGTCTCGGCGGGAGGTCCTGGGAGGGCCCACCACCACTTCGACCGCTTTTTATAAATCCGCGGTCAATCCGCGGTCGTTCCGCGGTCGACTCGCGGTCGCTCCGCGGTCGTCCCGCAGTGCTCCGCGGTGACAAAGCGTCCGCGGCGGGCGCGGCAACCGCGCGACCGCGTCGGAACACGCGTTGAGTGCCGCGGAGGCACTCGGCGTTCCGAGTTCATCACCTCGCGGTGACGTCGCCACTGCAGATCCGCGGTGTTCCGCGGATCCGCGCATCTCCACCACAGCTTCTCCGCGGCAGTTTCGGAACACACCTGCGCCGCTCGCCGCAGCTCCGCGATCGCAAGTCCGCGGCACACCCTCCGCTTGCAGAACGCGAGCGCTGCATGGTGGGTGCGGAACGTGCCTACCGCGGAACCTCAGCAACTCACGGCTCTCGCCGCGTTCTACAAACGGCACGACCGACGCTCCGCGCCCGACCGCGGAACTCGCCGGTGCTTGGCCTGACCGCGGACGTCGGCGGCAAAAATCGCGGTAAAACCGCGGTACTCCGCGATAATCCGCGGTAATCCGCAGTGATCCGCGGAAATCCGCGGTGATCCGCGGTGAGCTTCCGCGGTGAAGTTCACCGCGGAAGGTATCCGCGGAGACGCTCCACGGAGGAGTTCCGCAGGGAGGAAGTTCCGCGGAGGGGCGGTTCCGTGGAAGACGCTCTGCGGAGGACTTCCGCGGAGGGGCAAAACAGGGGAGGAAATCGGTTGCCATGCCGAAGCAAACCTCCTCCAGTATGGCTGCCGACGCAGCTGCCGAGGGCAGCGCCGTCAGCGGTCAACGTCGACCACCGCCATCATCACCACAGCGGCAGCAGAAGTCGTAGCAGCAGCAGTAGCAGCAGCAGCAGCCACCACTACAGCAACAGCAGCCACTGCAGCAGTAGCAGCAGCAGCAGCAGCGATAGCAGCAGCCGCCGCCACAACACCAGCAGCCACCGCTGCGAGACACCGAGGAAACCGTCCTCAGTGGGACGGTCGTCGATGATCTGTATCACATTGCCGGGTGCTCCGCGAGTACACCCCCTTTGCCTCCCTCTTCCGCTGCCCGTGTTTTCCTCGCTGGTGCTCTGTCCCCCGAACACCACCGCCTCCTGCATCGACGTCTTTGTCATGTGCACCTGGGGGCTGTCCATAGGCTGATTCGTACTCAGCCTGCTCTTGGTCTTGATGCAGCGTCCTTCGAGGCGCCGCCCACGACCGACTGTCTGGCCTGTGCTGAAGGAAAAGTGCACCATTCTACTTATCCTGCGTTTGTCTCCAGGGCTCGTTGGCCCCTGGAGCTTCTCCACTCCGACCTCATGGGTCCGCTCCCTGTCGAGTTTCAGGAAGACCGCGGTCGCTACGTCTTGACGTTGACTGATGACTTCACGCGCATGCGCTCGGTCTACAGCCTGCGTCAGAAGAGCGATGCAGCCATTGCGGTCCGCATCTGGCTGGTCATGGCCGAACGCCAGTCTCCCCACCGCCTTCAGACCTTTCGCTCGGACCGTGGCGGCGAGTACCTCGGTGACATGGCACGCTCCTTCACCGAGCTCGGTGTCTTTCACAACCTCTCTGCTCCCGCCACCCCCCAGCAGAACGGTGTCTCCGAGCGGTGGAACCGCACCATGGAGGATGCGGTCCGCGCCATGCGCGCCAACAGTGCCATGCCTGAGGCCTTTGCCTTTGAAGGCATGGCATACATGACCTGGGTGTGGGACCGCATTCCCCACGGTCCCCTCCCAGGTCACCGCACGCCCTACGAGTTGTGGTATGGGCGTCGAGCGGACCTGCGCCTCGCCCGTATCTGGGGCTCCCTTGCCTGCGTCTGGTTCACGCCGGAGCAGCAGGGGAGTAAGCTCTCTCCGCGGGGCCGCCTCTGCGCCTTTGTTGACGTCGCCCCGCGGTCAAAGGCCTGGCGGTTCTGGGACCCCGAGCGCCGCCGCATCGTGGAGTCCCGTGACGCTCTCTTCTTCGAGCATCTCGCCTTCCGCGACCTCGCTTGCATCCACACTCTGCGTGCTGCTCATGCCCCTGGGTGTTCCGGTCCTCGTCGTGTGGGGGAGTCTCCTGGTCCGGTTGGCACAGTGCCCCCGTCCATTGCGGTCACTCCGTCGCCTGCACCCCCGGAGCTGTCCCCAGCGGTTGTGCCCACCGGCACCCCCAGCCCCGCCCCGTCTGTGGCTCGCTCCTCTGTCCCTGACTCTCCGCGCTCGCCCGTGTCCGCGTCTGTGTCCGAGTCTGCCTCCGCGTCTGCGGCTCTGCCTGATCCTACGTCTGTTTCCGCGTCTGAGACTGAGTCTGACTCTACGTCTGCTTCTACGTCTGAAGCTCAGTCTAATCCTACGCCCGCATCCGTGTCTGGCGCTGAGCTATCCCTGTCTCCTGTCACAGACGCGCCTACGTCTGCCGTGGGCCTGACCCCAGCTGGTGATGCCACGCCAGCCTCGAGTGGCCCGCCTGCCGTGCGGTCCACACCGGCATGTGAGTCAGCAGCGCCCACTGATCTTGCCCCGTCGGACCCCTACACACGGGCACCCGGCGGATGTCTCCGCCCGCGCCCCACGCGCAGCGTCGCCAGCGGTGATCCGGGCACAAAGGTCCTCGGCCTGAGTGCGCGCGGCCTTGCTGAGGTTCACCCTGGTTGTGCCACTGGTGCGGCACTACTTGCTCATGAGCGCGGTCTTGCTCGTGACGCCGCTGAGTCCATGGTGACGATCGACCCTCCCTCTGCAGCATATGCCCTGGCTACACGGAGTGCACCAGTGCTGGCTCCCGATCCCACCAGTCTGCCTGAGGCNCACGGGCACCCGGCGGACGTCTCCGCCCGCGCCCCACGCGCAGCGTCGCCAGCGGTGATCCGGGCACAAAGGTCCTCGGCCTGAGTGCGCGCGGCCTTGCTGAGGTTCACCCTGGTTGTGCCACTGGTGCGGCACTACTTGCTCATGAGCGCGGTCTTGCTCGTGACGCCGCTGAGTCCATGGTGACGATCGACACTCCCTCTGCAGCATATGCCCTGGCTACACGGAGTGCACCAGCGCTGGCTCCCGATCCCACCAGTCTGCCTGAGGCCTTGTCAGCCCCTGATGCTGAGCAGTGGCGCACTGCCTGCCAGGCTCAGCTTGATGCCATCCGCGAGCACGGCGTCTTTGAGCTGGTGAACTTGCCGAAGAACCGCAAGGCCATCAAGGCCAAGTGGGTTCTACGCAAGAAGCTTAAGCCAGACGACACTATGGAATGCTACAAGGTGCGCCTGACAGCAAAGGGCTTCTCTCAGGTCCCTGGTGTGGACTACACCGAGACCTTTGCCCCAGTTGGGCAGATGACGACCACACTCACGTTGCTGAGCCATGTGGCACAGCACGACTGGGAACTCCATCAGATGGATGTCAACAACGCCTTCCTTAATGAGGATCTTGAGGAGGAGATTTACATGGTCCAGCCACCGGGCTTTGAGGATGGTACCGGTCGCGTGTACCGGCTGCGGAAGGCCTTGTATGGCCTGAAGCAGTCACCGCGCTGCTGGAACCAGGAGATCACCAGCACACTGAGACGCGCTGGGTACGTTCAGAGTGATGCTGACCCATCCCTGTTCATCTCACAGTCCCCAGCACCGCTCGCTGCCATCCTCGTCTACGTGGACGATCTTCTGATCGCCTCGCCCGACCTGGGAGCAGTGAATGCTGCCAAGGCCGTTCTCTCCTCGGCCTACAAGATGAAGGATCTTGGTGAGGCCTCTGTCTTTTTGGGGATGGAGATCGTGCGCGACCGTGTTCGTCGCACACTCCGTGTCCATCAGGGACGCTACGCAGAGACCGTGGGGGAGCGCTTTGCCGACCTCCTCGCGGCCGTCCGCACGGCCTCCACGCCCATGACCCCTGAGGGGCAGGCCGCCCTGAAGGTCGATGACCCAGCGGACCTGGGGGAGCCAGTTGATGTGACCCTGTACCTGCGAGTCATCGGCTCGCTCATGTACTTGGCCACCACGACACGGCCCGACATTGCCTTCACTGTCAACCTGCTCGCCCAGTTCTCGCAGGCTCCGCGCCAGCNATTCCCCCCGTGGTTCTCCAGTGTGACAACATGAGCGCGGAGGCCATCGCCAATAACTCAGGTGTGTTCCATGCACGCACGAAGCACATCAATGTCGAGCATCACTTCGTGCGTGACGTGGTTGATTGTGATGAGATCCGAGTCATCCACGTGAGCACTGACAGGCAGTGCGCGGATTTTCTGACCAAGGCTCTGGGTCGTTCGAAGTTTCATGCGGCCACTCGTTCCGTTGGACTCTGCCCCACCCCTATTGCAGGTTGATTCCTCATGTGCCACCCTGTATGTGCTGTGCCTACTGCTTGCAGCAGCTGTGCGTTTCCTGCTCTGTATAACGTCAGTGTCTTCATGTGCATGGACGTGTTTCGCCCTCCGGTCATGGGGGAGTGTTGTTGTGTGTCGTACACAGCTTACGATGACCCCTCGGCTCATGTTCATTCACGTGCAGATCCCTGAGACTGGCGACGCGGCAGCAGGCTGGCAGCCGGTGGCGACGGGCGCCCAGAAGAATTTCGTATTTTGTAGACTCGTGCTGTGTCAGAGCACGGAGGCGTGCAGCCTATCAGGATGTAGATCTCGTCGACGTGGTCGTTCTGGTTCAAACGGCTCGTCGTTCTGACGTGTCTGCAGGGAATTGTGACCAAAACTGTGTTTTGCCACTGTTTTGTCCTGCTAGAAAAATAGCGTTGTGCGCCGTTGTGCGCCGTGTGTGTGTGTGTGTGTGTGTGTGTGTGTGCATCCACTAGGTCCGTGGCACTATTTAGGTTGGCCAGACCTCAGTTGTCATCTCTCTCTGCACATTTCAAACATTTGCAGCTTCTGACACTTGTGTTTGTGTCCCTAGCCAACCCCTTGCTGTTCTCACCTCCACCTGTGCGTGCTAGTGAGTTAGCTAGCTGGCTTGCGTTGCCACGCTAGTGACAGCATTGCTAGGAGTTGTATCTCAGTGGGGTCCGCATCAAGGATTTGCACGCGCATGGACATGGCCGTGTGGTCACAGTAAACTGTATAGGTCGATAGGAACGTCACAAATCACAACAATAACTTAGGAAGTTTCCTAACAGTTTCTTGCCCTGATGGTCATTATGGCATCATTTTCAGCCTGAACATGAGTTTTCTGAAGAGGGGGGGGGGGGGGGGGGGGGGNGGGGGGGGGAGGACCCTGAACATCTGTTTGTGCACATGAAACAGAACTTATTCCACATGTTCTCTCCGTCCGGGTTGCCCCCTCACCTCACCACTTGCAAGAGTGCTGGTAGTCTGCATCTAAGCTCACACCTCTTGCATCCCGCGTGATCTGGTACTATCCACTCCCAACTAGATCTAACAGAACGAGAAGACTCGGTCTGTGCTATGAAAAGTTGTTCCTGCACCATACAACTAACCACACAGATGTACATACAGCCGCCACTAAACTGTCACTAGCAGCAATCACCGATCTACAAGCATGTCGGCATTCAACAATGCCGGAGCTGAGCACCGCTTCCTGTCGATTTGCTGCTGCATCTGGTGTGTTTGACGATTGCGAATCACACACCTGAGATCTGCACATGTACACGAAACCAGGGGAGA
>SZWC01000728.1:334675-351442 GCA_023375785.1 Penium margaritaceum
GAGAGGGAGAGAGAGGGGGAGAGAGAGAGAGAGAGCAGGCCATCGAAGGGCGGGACACCAGCTTCTACCATCAAGGCGTGCGCGAGTTCGGGACCTGATGCGCGCGAGTTGGAGCCTGGGGCGTGAACACCCCTGCAAGACCGTCTTCCCCGTCGCCTTCCCAGTCTTCACTGCCGCCCTACCACTGCTGTCCTTGGACCCAACGCCGCCGTCGTCCTTGTCATGCACGCGCCACAGGTCAACTGCAATGTGCTTTCCGCCTTGCTTCGCTCCTCCACAACGATATCATGGCGCAGCCACAGCCGCACACGCGCATCCTAGCGAGACATTCCAAAACTGCAACACTAGAGCGAATCGAGTGCGGCCTGCTTCGAGTGAGACTAGTGGAGGACATCGCGCATGGGTTCGATCTGCAGGGTGAGGCCGGGCATCCACTGCTCTCATGGAAAAGCCGCCAGACCCAAACCAGGCCGCTGATCGAGTAGAGCGGAGCACACACACACACACAGCTGATTGCAACCTCGTGCGGCGCGCGTCGCGCGCGAACCAGCCTTGATTCGTCACACCGCCGAGCCTACTCCACAACCTGCGAGGGAGAAAGGCGAAAACGACACACGTCCTCAAGCACGTCCGTGCTCCTCCCCGGCTGAGTGCGTGCAGTCTGCGGAGAATGGCGCCGTGCGCCATGGAGAGCAGTGGTGCTGCGCCCAAAAAAAAAAAAAAAAAGCATGCAGCTTGCGCCGCGGTGCGAGAAAACCCCGCTTCCAACCCAAAAGTGCACAGCGCACCGCACTGCGCCAAGCGCCCAGCGTGTTCCGCGTCGCGTGGCGGTGGCGCTTGCGTGACACCGTGGTCGCCTCCTGGGACGCATGCCGCCACAGCGGCGGCGGCAAGCAGTGAGGGGTGGAGGCGGCTCGACTCCCAGGGAGAGACGATGGTGGCCGACGGGATCGCATCGACGCCACTGCCTCTTTCGCCCACCGTCCCGCACTCACACACGCGTCTGGCGCACCACGGGCCGCGAGATGCGCGTCGGCGACGACCAGACAACGCAGCTGCCGACGCGTAGACACGAGCCGGCCGCGCCGCACACAGAGCCTACACGCTTGACAGCTACGTCGTCGGCAGCGACAACAGGGCCAGAGCTTCAAGGCACGAGCTCAGGGTGCGGGGTGGTCCACGGGCCCATGGGGTAGTCCTGGTCCGGCGCGGTGATGCGAACACACTGGCCTTGCGATTCCGTGAGCGAGCCAACCACACGATCGACCCCCGACGCCACCCAGAAGCACTGGAGACATCCAGAAACAGTACAACATCCGTGTAGGCGCGGGGTACGACGAGAGCACGGCAGGAGAGCGGCTGGGTGGCAGTCGGTGGCAGTCGGGGTAAGGGGCGACGGGCGACACGTCCCTGCACTCCACTCCACTCCGCTCCGCACAACTCTACGCGTTGACGTCGCCTGGCTGGCCCACAGGACTGACGACATCGGCAGTGGAGGACGACGACGACGACGACGACGACGACAACGGCAGCGGCAGAGCCCTCCGCCCTCCCTGGCTGGCCAGATGACTACCGCGAGATCGCATGTGCTCTTTCTCGCCCTGAAGAGAAATCCTGTATGCTCCGCGAAGCCGACAACCTGAAGGCCGACACCAGCAATCCGACAACAGCGGAACTCCAGCGCCCCTACGCCCATTCCACACTTCTGCCCACTCCGCCGCTCCACCGCTCTCGCTCCATTCTCCCTCACCTGTCGTGTTTGCTGCGGCTGCGGCTACGGCAGTTACCGGATTTACGGCGGTCACGGGCACGGCCCCCGCGGCAAGCGCGGGGTCGCCTGCGGCCGCGCCGTCAGCGGGAGCAGGGGCCGACGGGGTGGGGGTTGTGGAGGTGGTGAGAACGTCGGAGAGGCTGTCGAGCAGGTTGGCCTGCGCGAGGCCGCTCGGACTGCTGCAGAGGCTCAGGGTGCACGCCAACGCCACGAGGAACAGGGAGACCGGGAGGGAGGGAGGAGAGGGAGGCCGCGAGGGGTAACGCCGCGGGACCGTCATGGTAGTGGTATGTGTGCGGACGAGGGGTTCGATCTGGAGGCTGTGCGGGGGAGAGGACGTCGGGTCGACGTATGGCTGGAGGGTGACTTCCGGTGCGTAGATGCGAAGAAATGACTGTGTAGGAAGGCTGTGCGCGGGATGTTCTCAGGAGCTCGCGGCGTCGGTATGTATAATGCTGGAGATTCAGAGCGCATCGAATGGGGGCTTTGAGTAGAGGGTGATGTGACGAAGGTGGGAAGCGTACACGCCTCGATGTTGATCCTCTGATTGATCCAGGAGCTCTGCTGAGTCGCTTTGATGAGTCGCTGTGGAGACGGGGTCGGTTTGTAGCTGCACTTCTGTGGTGTGTGGTGTAGGTGGTGGGAGTAGCCGTCGGTGCCAGCTTGCAAGCGGCCTTGGCCGGAGAGAGCGGACAAGCTAGAGCGGCGCGAGAGAAGACGGCAATAATGGCCGGCGACATTGTCGGCCAGGACACTGAGGGTGACGAACGGAGGTGCGAGGGGTAGGGAAAGGGACGATGGCGGGGTCGACGGCACCATCGGATTCGCATCGTGCAGACAAGGACAGCAGAAACGTAAACCGCTCACGCCCCTTCCCTTCATCTGAGATTCCCTCCATTCCCTTCCCCTTCCCCCTCCGCCTGTCCGGCTCAATCGGCCGCTCGAGTCGGCCAACGACGGCCGCATGTGCGCAGCGGCGGATTGAGAGGGCGAGGAAAGTGCGTCTGACGCGAGACGAAATTACTGCGGGCGGTTGCACTGTGGCATGGACCCACACAGGCGCAAGACGCGCGGACACACCATCGGGAAGGCAGCGGCAGTGGTGATGGCGTGCGTGTGCATGTGCATGTGCATGTGCGTGTGCCTCGAGGACGACCAGTCCAGCAAGCCACCGAGGACTGGCTGCAGCCGGTGCAGCACACGCCGGCGTCAGCGGAAGGACAGCCGCGTTGTGTGCGTGCACCTAGCGGACGGTGGTGCGAGGAAAACGATAGTAGACACACTAACAAAAATGATAGTCATACAACATAAACTTCTCACATAATCATGATAAATGCTGAAATCAACGTTTTACACATCTTGGTAAGTCAGACCCGATATGTCCGGTTTTCAACGGTGGAGCCACAACACAAAATTCACGAACATTTGTTCATCATTTCAAAGATTTTATATCCTTTCACAAAATGGCATTTTATAATCAGGGGGAGGAACCCCCCCCAAACACTTGACCGACGTCAAGGATTTTAGGAATAATGTGATCTTTACTTTTGATGTGAATTGCTTCATCTTAAATTCATTTCGTGATCCTCATTGGTCGATTTCATGGATGAATGGGACTTTGAATTTGATGAATTGGGCTACTTGCTATTTTAATGGTCCTTCATTTCACAATGTGCGTCAAGTGGGTGGTCGTGTGCGCATCCCTTGTACATCTTATAGTCTTTCAAATTTTGAATCTTGAACTTTGAACAGTCACATTCGCCCTCCACACGTGTCAATCAGTCTGATAGCTTGTTTGTAGGCTTTGAGGCAAACTACGGAGATTGGAAAAACCTCAATTGATCCTCTTTTATTTGTCTATTGCTTTGAAACGATACGAGAGTCCTTGGTGTTAGCGTAATATAAACTCATAAAGTAACAAGCTCAAATGTCAAACATCAAAACAGTAAACAGTAGTAACCTAGGGAATTCAAACAGGGCAGAATGTAAAATGGTATCTTATTTTGACAAAACCATGAATCATTCATCTCAAAACTGAAGATCAAGGGGTAGATTTTTTTAAAGATACTCAATCATCGCACATGTTGGAACCATGAAACAAAAACAAAAAATAAGGTCATTCAATCAGATGTGCATCTCAATATTCTCTCAACCTCCCCATACATGCGTTATGTGATCCAAGAAGTTGAAGGTCATAATCTTATAGTGGGGGTGAAATATCTAATCAACAGTTGTTTCATTTTACAAACACCCCTCATGTACTCACTTGAGTGATGAAGGTATGGATGGACGCCTTAGATGTGTGCATACAATTGAGAGAGAAGAGGAGGTAGTTTTAGAAAAGGAAGGCATTGAATGGGGAAGGAGAAGGCATAAAAAATATTAAAGGAGGGAGGAAGGGAGAGAGAAAGAGATAATTAAGGGACAAGGACATGCAGATAGGGGAGGCAACAAGGGAGAGAAGGAAAACGAGGATGGTGGGGTGAATTGTGAGAATGAGGATATATTGGTAAAGAAAGGTAGAGGAGAGGTTATAACAAGGGGAGAATAGCATAAACACGAGAAAGAGAGAGGGGATGAAGAGTGATGTAAGGGTTGATGAGGTGGTGATGGGCAAGAAAGAGGGGAGGTGGGTGAAGAGGAAGATGGGGAAGGCAAGGGAAAAGGTTTAAATAGAGAAGGGAGAAGGAAAGTAATGGAGAAAACAAAGACAAAATAAAGGCCTAAAAAGGGGAGGGAGGAAGGGAGGAGCTCTTGAGAAAGACATGGGGAGGGTATCTAGTAGAAAGGGAGGATTTGCAACAAGAGGGAGAAAGAAGACAAGGAGGGCTAGAATCTACTCAGAGGGAAGATAGGAAAGGCGATGGAGAGGAAGAGGGGTGAGAAATGAGGTTCAAAGGGAGGGAGGGAGGGAGGAGCAGCTCATGAGATACAAAGGGTGGAGGAGGAAGGGATGATGGGGAAGGAGATACATGGAAATAGATTGATTAGAAGTTGGATGGAGCGTTAACTCAGAAGGAAGATGGAGGATGAGAGGGGGAACAAAATGGAACAAGATAGTCTTCAAAAGGAGAGGAAAAGGGGGGAGAGGGTGAGGAGAGTTGAAACATGAGGGATATTGATGGAAGGATGGAGAAGGGGACGAGGACGATTGAGGAAGGAAAGAGGTATAGGAAATGATGCCAAAGATGATGACAACTAAGAAGAAGAGGATGAAGGGGGCGAGGAGGGAGTGATGGATAATTTAGAGATGGGTAAGGGAGATCAAGGGTCTTCCACTCATGCATGTTCATTCACATTCATAAGAATTCACATGAAAAAACATGTGTTTGATAATATGAATATATGTATATGCATGTGCATGCATGCAAAATTATTCATACGCCTGCACTTTCTTCATGTGCGTGCAAATTATAGTATTAAGTATGTCAAAAGTGGTAACTAGCAACAGTCAAGACCTTCTAAGGTGGTTTTGGTCCACCAAAACTAACATAACAAAATTAGAACTGTTTTTTGGCAACAAATAGGAGGTATATTCCCCAATTTTCACATACATATCTTCAAATATCATTAGGGTTATTTTCTCCATCTAGATATTAGTAAACATATGTAGTCTGTAAGGCTACACTTGACTATTCTAAATCAATATTGCTAGATGTACACTATGCAAAACATCTTTAAGCATAAGGAAGAGCAACATGCATTCTTATGCATCATTTTTGTGCAACCATTTCTGGACAAATACACGTGCAAGCTTATCATGTGCATGTATGAATATGCACAAAACCTTACACGTATGCATTCCAAACAATTGTGGATGCACATTATGTCATGTGAAAAATACGTAAACATACCATTTCTACACATGCATAAACATGAAGATGCATTCATATGTATGAATATTCATGTAATTGCACATTTAAACATGCACATCCATACAAACACGTGTATGCATTTATACATATGTGCATGCATCAGTATGCATGCACACACATTCATATGTATGTTAACACCAAATTATGAATGTATACTGATAGAAATATGTTTCCAAAATCTTTCCTACCCTCGTCATTAAGTTTGAGGAGAAATTAAAACGGCTTATAAATGCAAAAGATTCCATTCTTATGAATTTGTGCCCATGCATATGTGTGTCTATATTGATGGATTGTGTCAAAACTATTTATGTAAGTTAAAGATTTTTGACCCGTGGAGGATCGTTAAAATATGCCTAATGTATTCTTATGTGAGCAGAGATTTATTACTCATGCATGTCCATAAATATGCTTTTGCATAACTTTTTATGCATGTGTACCCATGTTCAGGTATACAGTCACATTTTTCTATAATGCTTCGACATGCATATATCATATGGTTGCACATGGCTTTTACCTTTTCATACTTATTTATGCATATGGATGTGTAAACGTCCATAATGACATGCTTAAAATGCATCTGAATTCATGTGCATCTCTGTGTATGCACATGGACGCATGTCCAAGTACATGCATGAAACAAACATGCATACATGCATGTGCATGAATAAATATTTATATGCATTTTTACACAGCCTTATGAAAGGCTTAATATGCATCCATTCGAACAGGTTTGCACATACACGAATTCATATGCAATTTACCCATATAAGACCATGCATATACATGTCTATGTAAATAGCCATATCCCCCCTCCCTCTTTCCTCCTTCAGTCTCGCCTCTTCTATCCCCTTACCTAATGAATAATAGATATGGGAGCACAAGGGATGTGCTCTATATGTACATGTATGCATGTCAATGTGCATACACAGATATGCAAGCATATTCATGCATATTCATACAATAGAATGCACTAACATTCATGTCCATGCACATACATGTCCATGAACCTTGGTGTATGTACATGCGTAGAAGAGGATGTGTGTCCATGCATGTAATTGTGGATTTCATGCGCATGTACTTGTATGAATGCATGAATCAATATTTTTAGGAATTTTGAACTTTTGAAACAAATTGAACTACATTTGTGTACAGGTACATGGAAGTGTATACATCTTAGGTAAATATTCATGTTTAATTTTGCATTTTATCATTGGATGAGCATTCACATGCATGTAAATATATCTATATACATACATCTCATAGAAACATGTGCATGGATATGCACACAAGAATAGGTATGCATGCATATGAAAGTTAAAAAACATGCATATAAGTGCGTGCATTTTCCAATTCATGCATGTGTATACATGAATAGGCATGCTTCCACATACTCCTACGTGAAAAAAACTAGGCATGCATGTATATGCATATGCATATATCTTATAACATGAATGTTCATGCATATCAATAATTACACATCCATAAATACACAAACTCATATGCAAAAGCACAAATCCTATCTCACCTCCCTTCTCCTTTCCCCTCATCTCATTTAAGTTCAAGCGCGTTTTAGGCATATGCATCCATATCAAACATTAGCAAAACACTCCCTTCACCACCTCATAACAAATCATGCACGTTTAGACCACCATATGTGATGTAAAAGATAAGAAGAAATACAATTAATAACCCATTCAATAACATCGTTTGAGACAATGCAAACATTATTTAGGTTATTAGTTTGGGTTGAAGAAGACCCTTGCGCTGAAGATGGTCAAGGAAGTGGACGTTGAAATGTAGGTCAAGATGTCTTAAAGTAAGGACCATATGGACGATAATGAAAACTGGAACACAAAAGCTTTATGAGGCCAATATGATTGATGAATTAAGAAACTAGTGGAAGATACACTAATACAACAAATTCAAGTTCATGTTTTGTTATATATTGTTGGCTAAGATGTACCATATACATACATTTTACTCTACAATTGTGTGATGGAGCTCAATTACATGTATAATTCAAAGGAATACCACCATGACTTGTATAAACATGGCACAAAAACTGATGGCCAGCCAAATGAATGCATGGCAAAAAAACTACAATAAAGCATTGTCATGATGGTTCATGCAAAGAAAAGATTCCTAGTGTAAGGGTTCCGCAACTAAAGCACAAAAAGAGGGTGGAGATGATTGGAAAAGAGAGGGATAGGGAATCATGGATGGGATGACACGATGGAGGTGGTACTGGTGAGGGGTAAATGTAGAGGGGAGTAATCATGGTGCATATGTAATCAAAATATGAAATTGGTTTTTATGTTTTGTACTTATGATTTGGTGCCATGCATCCCAGTCCTAATTTTTCACTTCAAAAAACCACTTGAAAATAGGACCTTAGCACCCTTCTATACTAGAAAATGAATGATTCAATGATTCAATGATCTCATGTTGCCATGGAATGACTCAATGATCTCCTGTTGCAAGATTCTCTTTGCCTCAAACCCTAAAAATGGACAAATCCAAGGCTAGAATCAGACTGGACTCTAGAATGGGGCTTTGTTTACCTTGAGTATGTAATACATCACTCTTGACCCCCCAAATCACAAATTTAAAAATATGTACACTTTCTCATTTCATAAAATGGATCATATGCCACATTACTCCCATTTGTTAGAAACTTTTCCGGTTCATCTTTACAAAAAATGGTTTGATCATCTTCTGGATTAAGATGCAAACCATGTAGAAAAGGGTTTAAATAGATCACATGTGTGAATTCTTGTCGTTTTCAGCATGGATGTGCTAGATTCACAAAGAATAAACCATCAAGGTGTATAATTGGTACGATATTTTGCATACATCATCCATTATTGATCATGTGATCCCTTGTCTCTTACCCGTATGAGATATGGACAATCTTTATATTTTCTTTGAAAATGAAGGTGTCTTAACCATAAATCCATCACACACAAGCATCAACATCAAGGTCGAAGCCTTTTGGAATGTTTATTGTTAACAATGACTCCCCCTCCCCACAAAGGGTACATAAGATGTATTTTCCCACGTCTTGTGTGGTTTGTGTCCATAAAGATGTGTTGATTCCTCCTCTTTGGCATGGAGTACCCCAATGACTTGTGATTTAGGTTTTCCTATAAGTAACCATTCCAAAACACAATTAAAACTTTTGTTTCATTCGCAAATGATCTCCTACGAAGGGTTGATGCCAATGTGGTGCCTCCCACGAAACAACATTGTTAACGCAACATTTTGTGAATACATCAACATTTTTAGGACCTAAAATCCCAAATTTTGACATCAACTTCCCATCTTAATGTACTAGTACGTAGAAGGTGGAGGCAAAAATGAAAAATTATAAAGATAAAGTACGCTGGGGGTGTGGGTATTTGGGAAACACTTACCAGTGATGCGATGAATTTTGCACAAGGAAATTTTTTTTTGTTTCTGTGGTCTCAACTCCGCAAGGTTGCACTTCTCTTGTAGTCCATTCTTCAATGTTTGAAACCTAATCATGGCCGAGACAGCGTCTAGAATGCTACACATGAATGTTGGATACGTTTTTTCCCTGTTTCAAATGCTTCACTCATCTTTGTAGGAAGTGATATTCCTCATGAAGCATGCAAAACTATTATCACACTTTATCAGCATACATGATAAAGCTCTCACGTTGATGATTGATCCGACCATCATCTCCTCATTTCATATTGAATGGACACCATTGGCTACCAATCACGTCCCTATACAATTCATATCACACTTGCTTGGATAAAATCGATAATGCATGTAAACATCCATGAATTTCATCCATGAACAGGGTGTTCATAATCGTGTATTCGCACAATGGGTGAACCATTTTAATTTAGGACTAGACATTTACTCACTGTATAATTTATATCAATGAAGACAAAAAGGGAATCTATATATGGACAAGGTTACCAACAACAATGAGGCTAAAGAGTTCTTCTTTGTCATGTTCTTTAACTCACAATAGATCATGTTGCTTCCATGTCTTATCTCTGTAGAGTGTGTTTCCATGTACCTCACATCCTAAACTTATTAAAGTGACGCCCTCATTTAAAAACTTTGACAAAAAACGGCTAGAAGATGCCACTGCTACGATATTGAAAATATTCATTATACTTGGAATAAAAAAATGTGCACTTACTAAAGCATCCTTACAGGATTCAAATGTCTAATGGTCAGATTTTGGTTCAATGACAAAAATCAAATGTGTTATTAAAACATGGATAATCAATTCAAAATAAGATATTTGTATGTGGAATATCATTCCATTAGGTCCTTCTCCATGAATCCTTTAGCAATCATATGAGAGTACGACACACTAGCCATTCTTGTTTTTCCTGATGTTGGATATGAATTTTTTTATGGAAAATTGAACATACGATGTAAATGTGTAAACATAAATCTAAATAAAATGTTTTCTCATAAATATTCTACACTATAATAACCTTTGGACACAATCCCTAGTTGGTGTCACCATCCCAACTATGTTATCATTACTTCGTGGAAAAAATCATATGCACAAAGTAATTATTTTCCAATGACCTGTGGTCTTCATAAAACTATGGATGAACTCATGTCATCAAGGTTTTTCAAAGACAATTTTTCCTCCGGAATTTCTTGCCATATTAAATTTAAAATTGAATACGAACAAAATGCAATGCCCAAATACTTGATTCAACTTCCAATTCTGGTCAACTACATCATGTGGAAAAGGGTGTCTTTTGTAGTCTTTTACCACCTCACAAGGTGCTTAAGGTTTTGAGGGATCATAAAACAGCTCCACATTGATGCTTGTACCCTCACATTCAAAATCCATTGTGTACAACACAAAAAGACTCATGTATCTTTCTCGTGTAATTCACGCACATGTCGCATGATTTATATCCATTTCTTGTTAATGCATAAAGCACAAAGAGGGTTCCTTATTTTACACGTATGAAAGAATCCGCCTTAGAAATGTCACTTTTGGTATACCCAAACCTAGCCAAATGGCTACATTGACCACACAACGATGTATAGTGGATATGTTCAAGCTCTTTGCTTGGAACATGCACCCTTTCTTGTGCTATCGTGTTAAAGTAGTAAACCCTTCTGTGACTACTTGCGTTAGCTAGCCTAGTTTAGTCTCATTTCTTGTCTGTCATGCGAGGTCGTGCTGACTTCTTACGAGACGTAGTCCTCGTTGCGTCACCCCGTCTGAGTCGCACGAGACATTGTGCGCGCTGATGCCCTATGCACCCCTTATGTGGTTCGCCACACTCTAGGGCGAACCGCAATCTGGGGAGCGAGGGCGACCCGATAGGGGTCACTCTCGCTCCCCCGTTGAGCTCATTCTTTTCCAAAAACAATTCTCACCCATCTCGCCTTGATCTCCTCCCGCACTAAGTCCCCAACACCCCGCCCCCCTCACAGTTCTCGAGAGCGGTTCCCCCTCACAGCTCTCAAGAGCTCATTCCCCCTCACAGCCCCGAGGGACAGTTAGCATCGCGGCTAACTCCCGGCTCCGCACAACCACCGTCTCCCGTCATCTCCGTCCTCTCTCTCACAAGTCTCTCTCTCCCCCTCCACACGTCCTGTTCAACATGGTTTCAAGCCACCGACCGGACCTGTGGGCTTCGCTTCTTCCGCTTTCGCTTCCGCCCGTCGCTGCCGGCCGTCGACGTTGCTACCGCCGCCGCCGTCCTCGCTCACACCGCTATAGCCCGACCTAGCTACTCTCGTCGTGGGTGCCGCTCATTCTCGCGGGTGCCTTCCTGCTCTCGCCTGCTTCGCCTCGTCCAGCCATTTGTCTCCTCCTCACATCAGGCACGGCCTTCCTTCCCTTCCGACCGTCACCTCGGCCTCTCGGTGAGCTCATTCCTTTACCCTCTCCTTTTTTTCCTCTCCCTCTCTGCGCCTCGTGTGCGCCATCTTGCGCCTCGTGTGCGCCCCTTTGGCGGCTCGTGTCCGCATTTTTTCTCTCCTTGTTCCCTCGTGTGCACCCCTTGCTGTGCCCCTTCTTGCTGTGCTTGTCCTGCGTGTATGATCTTCGTGCCTCGTGTCCTCACTCTCTTTCCTCCGCGTACTTGTTCCCATCCTCTTTTCCTCTTCGCCCTCCTCTCTCGTCGTCTTTTCCGTCCTTTTTTCTCCCGCTCCGCCATCTCTCTCCCTGTCTCGCGCACTCTCCGCCCTACCTCTCTGACTCCTCTCACCCTGCTTCTTCTCCCCGCCGTTCCACTCTCGCATTCCCCTCCCTCTCTACGACCCCTTTTCTCCACCACCCTCTCCCTCTTCTCCCTTCTCCCTCTTGTTCTCTCGCCACCCCCTCTACCTTCCTCTGTTGTCCCCTCTCCTTCCTCCTCCCTTCCCTCCCTCCGTCTCTCTCCCTCTTCCCCTCTATCTCCCCGCAACCCCCTCCTCTCGCTCCCCTTCTCTGTCCCCTCTATACTTCGTGTCTCTCGCTTCCCCTCTCTTTCCCTCGCTCTCATCCCTTATTCTCTCCTTCCTCTCCCCTTTTTTGCCTCTGCCCTCCTCGCCTCCGCTGCCATCTCTCATATCTTGCTATCGTCTCCATGCTCCTCCTTGCTGTACCTGCTCGCTTGCATGCCTCTCTCTGTTGTCCCATGTTTCGCCCCCTGGTTCTCCCCTTTTGTTCTGTATTTACTATGCTTTAACGACCGCTCGGCTGCCTCGGTCACTCGACCGTATCCTCCCCTCCCGTTTCTGCTCCCCCTTCCCACCCCCCCCTAATGCACACCCCTAAATACACACTACACACCATGGCTCCTCCCTCATCTCCTCTCACTTCTCGGTCCTCTTGTAGCCGTCAGTTCCTCGCCTCCATTGCTCCGTCCTTGATGACGTGTAGCGCAATGCGTGAGCTCAGTCTCGCCGGTGCTCTAGCAGTTGCGGCAGCCGCCAGGGTCGCTCGTGTTGAGGCCAAGTTCGTCAACGCCTCCTCCCGCGCCCCTAGTCCTCCTGCCTCCGATGGCTTTGACCTCGTCGACGAATCAGCCGTCCTCTCCCCTCGTTCTGCTGCGGCTGCGGCTGTCACTTCCGTCATCGCCGCTCTTCGTGTACTTCTCCCACCGCCCCCTCTCCCACAGCCCACCCCTCCTCGTGATCTCCACGCTCTCCTCTCGACGGCCATTGTCGATGCTCATACGGCACGCCTAGTTCTCGACCCGTCGCTCGCATTGCCTACCCTTGGTGGTCCTGCGGCCCCCCCCACGCCAGCATCGTCCGCGGACCCGCGGGGTTAGGCGGCGCTGTTGCATCGGGCGCCATGGTTGCACCCGGTGGCGGTGGTGTTGGCGCTGCCGGCGATGCCGCTGCTGGTGTCGTCAATGCCTGGGCCGGTGCTGGTGGTGGTGCTCCAGCTGGTGTCGGTGGCGCCGTTGTGTCTCGCGTCGGTGGTGGTGATGTGCCTGCTGGTCTCGTTGGTGGCGCTGCCGCTGCCGGTGGCCTTGCTACGACGGGGGGTGTCGCAGGCGCTGATGGTGGTGCTGCTGCCGCTGGTGGTGGTGCTGCTGTCGCTGGTGGTGGTGCTGCCGCCAGAGGTGTCGTTGCCGTCGGCGGTGCGGTTGCTGGCAGGGGTGCATTTCCCGCTAGAGGTGCTACGGCTGCTGGAGGTGTTGCTGCTGGTGACCCTCACGCTACCCTTGCCCACAGTAAGGCTCGTCTTGACGCCATGACCCTTGCCGTTGCTCAGCTTGTCAGCCTTGGCCTTTGCCTTGCCGTCTCATCGTTCCCTCTCACCGCCGCTCCTAGCCACGCTACCGGCACACCCTTCAGCGAGTGGTCTGCTCGCTTTGTCTCGTGAGCACACATGCACGACCTTTGGGAGCACTACGACCCAGCCGCCACCCTCCCTCTTACGCACCCAGATCGTGCGCCCCTTGCCTTTCACTTTCTCTACTCTGCTGCTCCCACCGTCGCTCTCCGCCAGCTTGATCGCTTTGCTCCCACCCCCACTCTTCCTACTCGCCCTCGCGAGGCTTGGGCCTCCCTTCTCTCCCTTTACTCCTCCGACTCTCTTAGCTCCGCCGCCTCCTTGTTGGCTGACCTCCGTGCTCTTCGTCGCCGTCCCGATGAGTCCCTTGGGGCGTACTTGGGCCGCGCTGAGCTTCTCCAGAGTGAGCTGCTCACTTCGGGCGCTTCCCTCACGGACCAGACATTTGTGACTTCTGTCGTGGCCAGCCTCGGTCCGACTTTCTCTGGCGCCCTCACTTCCTTCCCTCTTGCCCTCACCCTGTAGTACGCCTATCAGACACCTGGTGCCGTCTGGCTCGCTCTACTCGATGGTCTTTGAGTGTTCCAGACTGCATCCCAGCCCGCTGTCGCCCTTGCCGAGCCCGTCCTTCCTGACGCCCTCCCTAGCCTCCTCCTGCCCCCCGTTGCTCATGCTCTCGCCGTCCATGCTCACGCTGGCGGTGGTGGTGGTCGCCCGCCCGTCTGCTGGAACTGTGACGCCGTGCGTCACTGCCATGACACTTGTCCCTTACCTACGATCCCTGACCTTTGTGAGAGGATCGCTCGCTAGCGCGCTCTCTTGCGTGGTCGTGCCTTCGGTGCTCCTCCTGCGCCGCTCCTTGGGCCCCCTCCTCTCGCTGTGCCTGGCGGCCCCGCACCACGTGTCGCTCCCCTCGTCCCACCGGCCGGCCCCGCACCTCTTGCTGTTGTTGCCCCTCCTCTCACTGAGGACGCCATTGTCGCCCTGTTTCGCCGCATTCTTGCGGAGGGTGTGCTTGGTGGTCCACCGCCTGCCAGTATGTCCCCAATGTTTGATTGCATTGCCGCGCCTTCCCCTCCTCTGGTGTCTCCTCCTCTCTCCCCGTTGCTCCCCGTGTCTCCCAGTGATTCTCCACGCACGACAGCCTATTGCCTTCTCTCCGGCGCCGAGCGCATCACCTCTCCCTCTTGGGTTGTTGACGGGGCTGCCACGGATCACATGTGCCCTGTTCGAGAGCTCTTCACGTCGTTTAGTCCTGTCTCTGTCATCACAGCTGTCTTCACCGGGGATGGGGCACCCCTGCCTGTTCTCGGTGTCGGCACTGTCTGTTTGTCGTCTCCCGCCGGTGACTTCTCTTTGTCTTCTGTCCTTTATGTTCCCGCTCTTGACTTCTCTCTCNCGTGTCTCCCAGTGATTCTCCACGCACGACAGCCTATTGCCTTCTCTCCGGCGCCGAGCGCATCACCTCTCCCTCTTGGGTTGTTGACGGGGCTGCCACGGATCACATGTGCCCTGTTCGAGAGCTCTTCACGTCGTTTAGTCCTGTCTCTGTCATCACAGCTGTCTTCACCGGGGATGGGGCACCCCTGCCTGTTCGCGGTGTCGGCACTGTCTGTTTGTCGTCTCCCGCTAGTGACTTCTCTTTGTTTTCTGTCCTTTATGTTCCCGCTCTTGACTTCTCAGTCCTCTCCGTTCCTGCGCTCGACACCTGCGGGTTCTCGACCACTTATGCACTTGGTCTCGTTGCCATCACTGATCGCGCGAGCGGGCGTGTTGTCCTTCGTGGCCGCCGACCTCCTGGCGAGGGCCTTTATCAGGTTCTCGGTGCCCATTCTGTCTCGGCCCACGCGGCCAACGCTGTCGCGCTTGTCGCTCTCTCCCGCTCCGCCCACTCGCATCTCCTTCACCGTCGCCTTTGTCATCTTCCGGCTTCCGCCATCACCTCTCTCCTTCGCACACTCCCGACCGATGGACTGTCTGACACGTCCTTTCGTGCCCCGTGTGCGGCTGATTGCACCTTTTGCACCGTCGGTAAGATGCATCGTCTCCCCTTTCCGTCTTCTCCCTCCCGCGCGTCGGCGCCTCTCGAACTGGTCCATGCTGACGTCCTGGGTCCTCTCCAGGATGAGTCTCTTGCTGAGCATGCCACGTACGTCCTCAGCCTCATTGACGACTTCTCTCGCTTTACGTGGATCTTCTTCCTTCGTGCAAAGAGTAACGTCGCGGCGAACATCCAATCGTGGTACGCGTCTGCTCAGCGCCAAAGTCGTCATCAGCTCCTCCACTTTTTCTCAGATCGTGGTGGTGAGTCTCTCGGCGACACCACGGCCTTTTTCGATAGCGAAGGCGTTATTCATGAGCTTTCTGAACCCTATTCTCCCCAGCAGAATGGGGTTGCCGAACGCTGGAACCGCACCCTTATTGAGGGCGTTCACACCATGATGGCTGAGGCTGGCTTTCTTGACCGTGGTCGGAGTTTCTGGTCTGAGGTTGCCCATTACCGCACTTGGGTGTGGAACCAGATCCCGTACGGACCGCTCACACCCGACACCACACCGTTTGACCTCTTCTTTGGTTGTCGTGCGGATCTCAGCCAGGCCGTGGTGTGGGGCACCATGGCCACCGTTCATCTTGCGCCCTCTTCCCGGTCCGGCAAGCTTGACTTGCCTGGTCGTCTTTGTGTCACGCTCGGCGTCGCTCCTCGATCTTGGGCGCATCGGTTTTGGGATCCTGTCGCGCATCGCATCATCGAGTTTTGCCATGCGCGCTTCTTTGAGCAGCTTACGTACAGTGCGTTCCGTGCAGATCGCACCCCTCCCCCCTCATCCTCTGCCACTGCCTACTTCGCTGATGGCCTCGTCTGTGCCGGGTCCCCGCAGTCTCCCGCGCCTCCTCCCGCCTCTCCTGATCCTATTCCCACCTCCCTTGTTCACCCTGCTTGCTTTCCCACCACGTCTGCAGCTTCCCCTCCCTCGCCTTGTCCGCCTGTGCCTCAGTCCGCCCTTCCCATTCTCCCTCCCGTTCCCCCCCTTCCCGTCTCGTTGGTCTCGTCAACCCCTGCACCACCTTCCCCCGCGCCCGCTGTCTCACCTCGTGTCCCATCCGCGCTCACCCCCCCCTTCATCCCCCTAGCGCCCGCGCCCGTGTCACCCTCCTCCGCGCTCCCAGTGCCTCTCGCGCCTGCTCCCGTGCCGTCGACCCCTCCTCCGTGCTCGTCTCCCGTGTCTCTCCCTCCCCCCCTCCTTTCGACCCATCGCCGTGGCGGCCCACCGTCTGTATCCCTCCTTCCTCCCCTCTTATCATCACCGGTTCCCCCTCCCCCCTCTCCCCCCGGTTTCCCCTCCCTCCCCCCGCTTGTTCCTCCCGCCCTGACG
>SZWC01000728.1:351962-366646 GCA_023375785.1 Penium margaritaceum
GCCCCCTTCCCCCCTGTCCTCTCCATTCCCGCAGCCTCTCCCCCTTCCCCTTCCCTCGCATCGCTGCCTGCGCCTTCTGTCATGGCCCCTGGCCCGGACTTGTGCCCCATCTCCTCCCTGTCTTCCGCCTCTGGTCCCCGCCCTCTATGTCTCTACACCTTTCACCCCGATCACGCTCACGGTTGTCATTTCTTTCACCTTGAGTTCCGCCGAGCGGTGGATGTTTGCACTGACCACCGCTTCGCCGGCGCTCCCGCGACTGTCGCTCGTGTCCTTGCCGTCACCTCCGCCCCTCCTGCGGCCTCCTCCCCCTTGCATGTTGATGCCTCCGACCCTCTCACTCTTGCTGAGGCCCTGTCCTGTCCCGACGCCGCCGACTGGCATGCGGCGCGCCTGGCCGAGTTAGTTGCGCTCTCTGACCACGACATCTTGGAGCTCGCTGACCTTCCCCCCGGTCGCAAGGCGATCAAGGCCAAATGGGTTCTTCGTCGGAATTTCACTGCTACCGGTACTCTCGATTGCTACAAGGCTCGTCTCACTGCCAAGGGATACTCTCAGGTCCCTGGCGTTGACTTCGGCGAAACCTACGCTCCGGTCGGTCGCTTCATCACGAGTCGCGTCATCATCTGTGTGGCCGCTTCCTTCCAGTGGGAGCTTCACCGGATGGATGTCAACAATGCCTTTCTTCATGGCCGCCTCGATGAGGAGCTGTACATGGTTCAGCCTCCCGGTTTGTCCGACGGCTCCGCGAAGGTGTGTCGCCTTTGTCGGGCGCACTACGGCCTCCACTAGTCCCCTCGTTGTTGGAACGAGGAGCTCACCTCCACCCTTGTCCGTGGCGGCTTCCGTCCTAGCCAGTCCAACACTTCCCTCTTTATTGGGGGCACCTTTGTGGTACGTGCCTTCATGTTGGTGTACGTCGATGGCTTGCTCATCACCTCGCCGTCCTCCACTGCGATCGTCGAGGCTAAGGGCCTCCTCTCCTTGACGTACCATATGAAAGATCTCGGCCTCGCCACCATGTTTCTCGGGATGCAGCTCGAGCGTCTCCCTAGCTGCCTCCTTGTTCACCAGGAGCACTACGTCCTTACTCTCGTCGACCGCTTCTCCTCCATTGTCGACCTGTCGTGGCCTCTCCCCGCGGCCTCCTCCCCCATGCCGCCGGGTACCCAGCTTGCCCTCCGAGTCGCCTACGACACGGCGTCTGGCGAGCTCGAGTCCGCCGTCGCCTTTCAGTCCATCGTTGGGGCCCTCACGTACCTCGCCGGCACCACTCGTTTGGACATGGCTTGTGCGGTGAACGTCCTTGCTCAGTACGCTTGAGAGCCCCACACGGCCCATCTCCGTGCGGTTGCGTATGTCTTGCACTATGTCATTGGCTCTGCCCGGACTGGCCTCGCCTTTCCGGCCGTCTCGGGTGTGACGCTCCTTGAGGGCTACGCTGACAGCGATTACGCACGTGACGCGAACGCTCGGAGCCGCAGTGGCTTCGTCTTCCCTCTCGGTGCCGCCGCCGTTTCCTGGCGCAGCGGCAAGCAGGGTTGCGTTGCTTGGAGCATGGGAGAGGCTGAGTACATGGCCCTGGGTAGCGCCGCCGTTGAGGCTGTGTGGCTCGGCCATCTTCTTGGCGAGTTCCATCTCCCCACGCCACCCGTGCCCCTGTACACTGATAGTGAGAGCGGTCTAGCCATCTCCAGGAATGCAGGTGCGCTTCATCGTCGCACAAAGCACATAAATGTCGAGCACCACTACGTCCGCGATGTTGTTGCCGCCGGGGACGTGTGCCTGCGGTTCATCTCCACGGAGTTTCAGCTTGCCAACTTCCTTACTAAGGCCCTTCACCAGCCCGCTTTTTCCTCAAGCATCGCCGCGGTTGGCCTTCGCACCCTGCTCCCGGCTGACTGAATCTCCTCCCTCCTCTTCCTCCCCCGTCCCCTGCTGCTTGCGAGGGTTCTCCAGTCATTCGCTCGATGACTCTCTCCCTGCTGTTCTCGTATCTCCCCTCTCCCTTCTCTACATGCAGGTTGTTGACCTCTGACCTCCCTCGTCGCCATCGCCCCTCGCCGCCGGCTCGTCTCGCTCCTCGGTTTCTTCCCATGCCCCTTGTCGTCCCCCCCCCTCCCTTTCCTCTCTCTTCTTGCCCATCGTTTGTTCTGTGCCTCTACTCGGTCATGTGCAGGTCCCTGACGCTCTCGCTGTAGCGCCTCGTCTTGGGGGCGCGCGTCGCCGAAGAGGGCCGACACCAAAGGTCCTTGATTCTCCTCGTCCTCGCTACGTGCGTGGGGACTACCGCTCATCGCCGCCTAGCACTCCTGGCAGGGGTGAAGCGACTGGGTGTTCCTCGTAGGGTGCTTTTGGGTGGGGGCTACTGGTGGGAGCCTCGGTGGCATGCTTCTGATGGTGTGCTTCTGGACGGGTGCTCCTGATGGGGTGCTACTGATGTGGTGCTCCTGGTGGGGTGTTTAAGACAGGCGCTACTGGTGTGGTACTCCTGGTGGGGTGTCATTAGCAAGGTGCTTCTGGCCAGGCTCTCCTCGCGGAGTCTCCCTGGCCTCGCTCCTCACTTACGCTCCTTTCGGCCGTGCACTTTCGCGATGGTGTCGCTTGGCGTGCTCCGTCCGTTGGCGCCTTGTGCCTGCCGTCTTCCTCCGTGTTGCTCTGCGCTGTTGGGGCTTGTGGTATGATGTTCAAGCTCTTTGCTTGGAACATACACCCTTGCTTGTGTTATCGTGTTAAAGTAGTAAACACTTCTGTGACTACTGGCGTTAGCTAGCCTAGTTTAGTCTCATTTCTTGTCTGTCATGCGAGGTCATGCTGACTTCTTATGAGACGTAGGCCTCGTTGCGTCACCCTGTCTGGGTCGCACGAGACATTGTGTGCGCTGATGGCCTATGCACCCCTTATGTGGTTCGCTACACTCTAGGGCGAACCGCAATCTGGGGAGCGAGGGCGACCCGATAGGGGTCACTCTTGTTGCCCCGTTGAGCTCATTCTTTTCCAAAAACAATTCTCACCCATCTCGCCTCAATCTCCTCTCGCACTAAGTCCCCAACACCCCGCCCCCCTCACAGTTCTCGAGAGCGGTTCCCCCTCACAGCTCTCGAGATCTCATTCCCCCTCACAGCCCCGAGGGACAGTTAGCCCCGCGGCTAACTCCCGGCTTCGCACAACCACCGTCTCCCGTCATCTCCGTCCTCTCTCTCACAAGTCTCTCTCTCCCCCTCCACCCGTCCTGTTCAACAAGATATCACAACCAAGGGTAACAAAAAATGTAGATGTGATATCATCAAATCTCAAAGACATATCTAGCTTAATTGGAGACCAATAGGGGCCTTGTAAGAATCCACTCACATACACGTATCCTAAATAATCTTACCCTCTTAGCTCAAGGTAAGAGCATTGAAACAATGAAAATCCAGACTTTCATGGAATTACATTAAGAAAAAACGACTGATCAAATAATCACTCCTTAAATGGTTGAAAGCTAAAACAATACACCTATGAAACACCTTCTTTGCTTTGAATTGTACAAATATGGATCCTTCCATTTGAATTATACTCTCTTTTGTCAACCAAAATCACATTATCACTCAAAATCACTAGTCCTTTATACTATGTACAAACATCAATACCATGCTCACAACATAAAATATCAGTGAAGAAAGTTCTTGTGCATCTCGTGCACATTCTACGTCCATGTCAATTACCACTTTCCATGTGCCACATGCCACATCCATGGGTTTAATGAGAGGATCACTTTTCCAGGGGTTTGATTTTCAACATGTTTATTATCCGATTGAAGATGTTTTTATGCAATGAATCTGCATCATAAACATAGGCAACACTTTTGGTGCCCTATCGAATCAGGCATGTTATGCAAAAAATGACCTCACTCACGATGATTTCATGGGTCGTAGATTCCTTATTGTCTTTTTTTCTTTCGTGAAATTCATGCGTGTTTTATAGTAAATGCATGAAGAACTAGGCATCTGAGTCAATATCAAGAGTGTAGGGGAAATTTTCCACTAAAAATCTTGCATTTTCTAGAAGGCATTGCACCATGAAATTGCTCAATTTCAGTCATTTCACAATATAACTTTGTAAAATATTTTGTTCATAGTTGTCTTGTAGAATACCGGTTTGTGACAATTACAAAGAGTTCTTGAGAAACCGAATGATTATAGCGTCACATCATGATAGAATATTATAGCCAATGATTTCATCTAGTCACGATGTACCTCAAAAACATTGTACTACCCCATTCGTGTCTTGATGATGATCCCCTCATCAAATGTATTCACTCATCTTGTTATCATCAAATTAGTCAAGTAGTTTTCTATTTTTACATGTTTCCCCTGTGTTCCAATCATAACAGAAGGCACGTTTAATGTACAACCACACCTTAGCTTACAAAACACATGAGTAAGATGAGTTGGAATCCATATAACAAACATGATACATAAAGTTGGTGATGATGTGACATGCACATCTACACCTTTAAAATGAAATTTTTACTTCATAACTAGTGTAATTTGCACTAATATGAGTGGTGGATCTTATACTCTTGTCCATAGCTCTCTTAACATTTGCATGCACACTCACTTATAGTTTGGAGCAATCAAAACCACTAATAATCAAGTAATTTGGAAATCAATTCACTTTTGTGTTTGACCCTCGCTTCAATAGCTTAATTAACAATCAAAATACACAATAACAGTGTTGTTCCCATGAACCTCCATGGTCAATTTTGCACATGTCAACATGAATTTGGTAGTTGCACCAACAAACCACCTTATCATAAATGAAAATTTAGTTTCATAAAATCCATCTAAAAAACTATGTCAGTTTGATTAACGGTTTTCTCCATGGTAAAGTAGTCATTCAGAAAGATTATGCAAATCACTTTTCATGATTGATGCAATAATGCGAGCGCCACTCACTTTCCGCTTGATATGAGAATATGTGTCTATTTGTGTAGTTGTTCCCACTAAATGGCTGAGATTAAATATTCAATAGAAATATGACAAAATATGAGTGTTTACTTGAAACCTTTATTGTACCTCAAAACATGAGGTACCATTCAAACAATTTTACACTTAGCTCAAAATGGTTTTCTTTTGTGCCCGTTTCATTTCTCATGTTTTAACAAAGGGAAATCTGTTAGATTGAAAGCCTTCAAACGTTTTTTGTATGAGACCCAAGCCTTAGAGTTTGTTCAATTTTTGCATAATCAATGTTAATTTTTCAATTACAGTAATGTTTTAGGGGTTCATCTCTTTAAGAAGTGGCAATCCTTCGCTTTTCTTAAATTTATTATTTACTTCGAAGTTCTACATTTTCGAATCAGAGCAGTTAATTCAGTTGAGAAAAACCAAAGCTATCTACCCCTTTCTAATAAAGTTCATTATAATCTTAAACAAAGACAGTGTGTGAGGTACTTCTTGCTAAATTCAAACCTAACACAACAACATGTCGTTAGAGAAATCAACATTGCAACCCTTGAATCTCGAATTATTATCCCTTTGAACTCCCTCTTTTCTATGTAAAAATGGTGCAATATTAAAAACTTCTAGTATTTGTATTGAGTTACAGAGCCCCAATCTAAAACTAGAGGGTGAGGTGAGTCAACGAGCTTCTCCTCAACCATTAAACACCCTTAGCATAGGGGGGAAGTGCCATATTCTTTACGTTTACTTCTTTCACAATGGAGAAGGCGAGAGAGAAAAATCCTTCTTTGCTTCATTCATGATAGGAGATAGAAAGGGGTAGAAATCTACTCTCCTTAATCTCTTAGACTTTTGAGACGTAACATGAGAGGAAGATTTAACATAAAAGAGCCTCCTCCCATACTTGTAACATTGATATGTAAAAAGGAATGGGAAATGAAGGGAAGGTTTTCCACCTCATCTTGTGCCATCACGTCATAAGAGAAAGGGTGAAGGGGGCTAGAAAACGACCTCCTCCTTTGTTGTTGGCATGTGAGAGCGGAATGAGAGGGTTAGGAGCACTCCCTCCTCCGTGTATTATATTGTCTCTATGTGAGAGGAGAGGAAGAGAGATAGAGCAACCTTTATTTCCTCTAATGAACCATACTCATGTGAGAGGAAACCAACTGAGGAACAGCAGTCCCTCCTCCCTCTTTAAAACTATTAGCTCTTAAACAAAAAGGAGACATGAGAAAACAATCTCTCTTTCGTCGCATGTCGTTACGTTGACTTAGGGGAGAAGAAGAGGGAATGAAAGTACCTCGTGCTCCCTCACTTTTGTTGTTATATTAGGGAAAAATGAGGAAGAGAAATAGTATGCTCATCCCCACTCTCTTCCAAGAGTAGAGAAGGAGTAGCGTGGCAGTGCCATGCCAACCAGTTGAAAGAGCCACGTGGCTTGAGCGGTGTCACTTGGGATAGTGGGCGGTGAGACGGGATTGCTTGAGGGTCAAAGACCCTCAAGCATCGTGGTTTTGGCCTAGTCGGCCAAGGACTTTGTCGAATCCACTCCATTGATATCAGAGCTCCAGGGCTCAAATCCCACGTTGGGATTACCACAGATGCCGAGGCAGCTCTCACTCCTAGTGGGGGGAGTGTAGCGTGGTAGTGCCATGTTGACCGTTCAAAGGAGCCACATGGCTCGAGCGGGGTGACCAAGGACAGTGGACAGTGAGACGGGATGGCTTGAAAGTCGAAGACCCTTAAGCACTTCAGGTTTTGCCTAGTCTGCCAAAGATACCATCGAATCTTCTACAAAAGGGATTAGCATCCTTCATATTTTACTCATGCAATGAGAGGAGTCATGAATCTCATGAATTGATTTTGTTGTGGTCTTATTTTGCTCCACTACTTTCTTGATTTGGCACACCCCACTATGTTGTCACCTTTTGCCATGTCGTTTGAGGGTCATTCCACCATGACATGGCAAATCACTTTATTTCTTCTCTCCTATACTATCAGAACTTGACAGCAATTTCTTATGTTACTACTTATAATGCTAGTTCGGATTACCATTTTTTTATTTTGGTGCAATTATTTTCTTTATGGTCTCTATAAGCTTTTTAAGTTGAATGGATGGATGGAGATAAAAAACATAAAAATGGATCTATTCCAAATATTATGACATGGGGTTATTTTACATCTAATTATGGAAAAAATGTATGCTCTCATTATGCTCGTCCATGGAGCATTTAGTTAACATGCACTCTAATCGAATTGTTCCACCTGGAGACACCATGTGGAAATAGGAACTTCCATGTGTGAACAAGGAGTGGCACAAGGGATCTCCCATCTTGACACTACTCCTTGCATGCAATCCATCCCGTGGTCTAAGCCGGAACCAGAGTAAAGCTATAAACAAAACCGACATTTGTTCTAACCTGAACTCCGTAAGGTATGTGTCTTATGAATCCAAAAAAAATGAAATGTGTTTGAAAGAAAATGTTCACTGTAGAAATGGCATAAAAACTCTAATTACTTTAACTTCATGTTTTTCAGAAGCAAACACATAATACATAGCTTTTTTGGAATAATGATGCATGGAGTGAGCATCAATTGTGACGATTATCTTTTATAAATCCTTAAATTGAACTTCTAACAGATAAATGTTTGCTTACTGTCTGAGAAATTAGGAATTCAAAATCATTCTACATGAATGAATTAAAATATAGAAATCATTACTGTTTTCATGAGATATTTTGCTAGAATTATGATTACTTCCATATTCAACAATGATTCCTTATTGAGATTGACTCTATTCCAAACTTAAGATTGATTGATATGGGAACACACTTGGAACTGATGCTTGCTTTAATGGAAATTTCATTTCAATTATTTCCTGTGAACATTTACGTGTATTCTACAAGAAACCAATTTTGGTCAAATGAGTATCAAACTCAATTGTTTAAATCATAATTTTGTTGAGCGATCGCATTATTGTGAGCGTAATGTTTGCATATTGTTCTAGTCAATGGCTTAAAAGATAAGGGCAATTGGTTGTTTTTACTTCTTATTCCATGAAAATCATAATGGATTTATTGGTTAATGTTTTTCGTATTTGCGAACTTGTGAAGATGTTGATTTTGATGTAGAGATATTATTCTACCTACATCTACATTATTTATTTCTATTTTTGGAAAAAAATACTTCATGATGATATTTTTGTGTATAGATTTTTATCAACATCTTTGTTTTATTTTTCACTTATGTTTGAACCATCACATACACAAGATGTGAAATCCCTTGTGTGGGAATTGTTTCCCTCAAGTTCCCGGTCCACTGTGCATCGCCTTGTGATTTTTTTTTAAGTTTTTGGTTAAGGGAATTTTGGCCAACTACCCTGGTCTTTAGTGTCCCGTTCCATGACCTTGTGATGAGTTTGACCACTTTCTAAAACAGTCTAGAGAAGGTTTGCAAAGGGTATTCACCTAATGATGTTTTTGGCCAACTTCTTAACGTCATTAGTTTTTTACAAAGATGCATCATGGTATTCTAAAAACCCTCTCGTGAATTTCTTAAGATTTTTGTTTATTAAGTTGCCTCTCTTGATAGGCAGTTAGGGGTGCCACTTCGTTGTAGAGTCTAAGATTACCGAAGATGCCCAATATTACCTTGTTCATGTGTCTGCTACAACGTACATGTGATGAATACTTCTGACTTTTGTCACCACAATGCACTTGGAATAAATTAAAAACGATAAAATTTGATCCGCTACTTATTTTTCTTATATTCCAACTTGAAATGAAGCACCTTTATTCTACTCCTCATGAGATGTTTTTCTAGGCTAGGAAGATGTTGCATTATTGAACGTTTTTGTTTTATTGTGTGATTTAAATTAATTTTTTGTTAAACATTAAGATCTTCTCAGTTTTTAATGCTCAATGAGAAATTTGTTTCAACAATGGCTATCTTCCAATGACAATTAATTTAACATATCACTTGACTCTCCTTGTTTTGCCGTCAGATTCTACACTTGAATATCAGAGTTCATAAAATAAATTACTTGTATATATTTCAAGAAAATTGATTTTAAAATAAATTTAAAGGCATGATTTAAAACATATTAATGTGGCACCACCCCTCAATGTTTGAGATTCTTTCCAATGCCCTATTTGTCAGAACTGCATTTTTAAATTAAGCATACCTATGTGAAGATCGTGCTTATCTGCGTGGAAGACGTTCTTTTTTAATGCCTAGCAGGCAACTTGATGTATTCGTTAGTATTCAGATGTGGGTTTTGTTGATCAATAATAAATGTATACTGTTGAATCGCTTTTGGATTTTGCAATAGTTTGGCTTTTCGTTCTGAACTTTAGGGTGGCCCATTTCAGCTCCTGCTCCGCACAGGGCTACGGTGGTCATATGAAGGAGAGACGATTTTCCGCGTAATGTTTGTCGTACGTGAGAGTTGTCCCCGACTTGGGTTTGACTGCACGACGCCTTCCGGACATGTTCTCACTTGCGAAGGTGATATATATACAGTGGCAAAGAGCTCCTTCAAACAAAAGTAGACTATCGGGTGAGAGCAGCATGTCTGAGGTGCTTAGCTCATTGCTCGATGGCGATTCTCGAACCAACGTTTTCTCGGTTGTTTTGAGATGGAATTAGAGACAAGCTGGTGACGCAGGACTTGTCAAAAGATGCCGAAAGTTGTCTGAGGGTGTTTCGGTTGAGCTGCGATTTGCTGTAATCCGGTCTACCACATGCGTCGAAGTGAACAACAGAGGAGCTGAAGTCAAGGAGTATCTTCGACGAATATTAGTTCGATTGAGACTTGCGTTCAAACCACAAAATATGCATCCTGCAACTCAATATCATTCCTTTGAACTGAATTCTGCAAATGCTGGTTGGGAAACCCACATGCTCTCACTACGGCTAGGCCGAGGATGATGCCAAACCATGAAAAACACACAAAGATGAACTACTTTGCCTCGTTACGGAACCAGTTTTCTTCAAGTGGAAGTAATCTGGTATGAAGCCTAAATGTGAAGTAACAGCAACGATGTGAATTGTCCAGGTGGATGGCATGGCGTCTCGCGAGAGCCGTGCGCGTCGCCATTCTACGAAGTAAAAGAAAAACAGATCGAGCAACAATGAAGAGAGCCTACCCAGAGCCTGACTCGAGCACATCGCATGAATGTAAGATGTTAAAGTTCACGAGGTCTTCGTGATGTCGCATTGAAATTGTACAGGAGCGTTCAAGACAAAGGAGACCACAAGATCAAGGTACTAGCACAATAATAGCTGCAGTTGTTTTCCTCATTTGAAGGTGAATGAGAGAACACTACACCTGGAACGAAGGATGATGAGTGCACAACCGCCAGCTCTTGAAACGTGGCTTGACGGCATCGTGTGAGTCGTCCAAAAACTGCCATTTGAAACGGGGGCCTCCTTCGGACGTTCATTTCAACGCAAGTGAAGTACACCACCCCTTGTAAATGGGTATTGGCAATGCACCATATATCGGAGCGTCGGCATCGACGACGACGATCGCAATTCATGTCAGAAGTTATCGGAAAACCTGCCCCGAAAATGTGCCTCGGAAAAAGGCTTACCGAGTGATGATGACCGAAGTTGTCGAAAGGGCGTGGGATGTCTGCGATTCTGAGATATAAATTACAATTGGAAACGAAAATCAATACGCATTGACCTCGAGCAACTTCGGACGGGGACAAATTATCTCGTTCATTAGGCGTTTTCATAGTGGGACTGACATCAGGTCCGGAAGATACTACGCGCAATAAATAGCACTAATGATTGTCATTGTCAAGGTCAGTTGTCATTTTCGTCGTCGACAACTTCCCAAAACATAGATCTCTCTTTGCAAAACATCGAGTCCAGATCAGCTAAAAGCTTTCGACATAGCCACCGAATTAGTCAGCCAAATAGGTCCATAATAATTGATGTCGTCGTCGATGGCGGCCATGCGCGGCGACAAGGCGGGAGAGGCTTCGCTTCTGACGACGCGACTCGTCAGTAGAGCCGTCACCTGAAAGCCCTGTCCATTGTCACGTCCCGTCAATACCTCTGTACGAAACAGTCCGACACACCTTAAAAGATCTCATGGCTTTTTTGGGATACATGGTAACCCTCTTACAACCGGTTTCGGATGCAGGAAGAAACGGGAAGTTTCATATGTAACACGCGTTCGGACAGGGGCAATTTCTCGCGCCAGTAGTTCAAAAATTAGTTCTCTGGATTCCACGCGGGCGTTGTAGCTACGGGGGGGTGACCATATACCCATCGATTTCCCGATAGATCCCCCATATCCGTGGACCGCAGAATAAGTCTGCCATATCCACGACTTCGCAGATTTTTGCAGCTATGCCATAGACTCGCACAATAAGAACGAAATATCCAAATTCCGACAGAATTTCCGCATGTCGACGCAGCATACCATGCAGCGTCGACATGGAGACGTCAGCAGAAGTGAAAAGAAAGTATCGCAAACCCTTCAGAAGAAGAGTTTGCGATACTTTCACTGCTGTTTCTTTGCTTTTTCCTTTCTTGCGCTTGTATCGTCGGCCACACCGCCTGGCAGGAGGGTCGTTGGCGGTCTCCTGCCGGCAACGCAATCGCGGGACCCGTTTGCAGACCGAGCGAGACCACCGGAAGTTCATAGGTTCCAGGGTTTGATTATGTTATGTAATAAGTGAAAGTGGGTTCGACATTGCAATTAGGAAGAAAGGACCAATGTCGAACATGCATTCCGACAACTGTGAGACGCTACTTTCGACAAAACAGTGCCCTTCCTCCCTCGACAAAAAGACTCATCGTTCTTAACGCATTAATATCTCAGGAAACATGAAGTGAAGCCTAAAAAACGATTCCGTGTCCTCTGTGCGAAATAAACACAAATATACTACGAAACTCGAAACTAAAAAGAGGCATTGTTTTTGCCTTAAGTAGAATGAACAATTATGGAATTGTTTACATCTCTGTGTACAATAATATAGTTGCACGAAAAATATTATACTAATTGCTATACATATAATTATACGTGTACATATACATATACATATACATATACATATCCATATACATATACATATGCATATAAATATACATATAAATATACATATACATATAAATATACATATACATATACATATACATATACATATACATATACATATACATATACTAATACATATACATATACATATACATATACATATAAATAAACATATAAACATACATATACACTGTAACGGGCCGGATCTCCAGCTCCTGCTCTGAAGTCGTCGTCGGAGTTCGCAGAATGGCGTTCTCAGTCCGCGTCAGGGGTTTACCCCCTTCGCGAGACTGAGGGGCAATCGTCATCAACGACCCAGAGCAGGGAGACTCGAATATTTCGAGTCTCCGGAGGCCCATTTCCGGTTTTAGCCAAACCCCTGGTTTTGGGACCCAAACCGGGGGTTTTTACCTCGAACTCGTGTGTTCGCACGAGTTATTCCGATTATATTCTGTCGAAGTTCGTCGCAAACGAACTTCGACTTACGTTTTTGTCGTCCTGGCGCGAAATCGTCGCGTGCGAGGCACGCTGGCGATTTCGCGCCAGTAGTTTTTAACCTCACCCTCGCTCCCCCTATCCCTCGTCCTCTCTTGCTCGTTTTGCAAGGAGGGCGAGGGGGGACGAGGGCACGAGGCCACGAGGCCTCGCCCTCGAGGCCCTCGTGGCCTCTTGGCCGCCGATCGAGCCACCAGCTCGATCGGCGGCCGATGGCTCGCCGGCGGGTGGCCGGCCGGCCACTTGACCGGCCGCCGGCCACCCAGCCGGTCGGCCGCCGGCCGGCCGGTAGCCAGCGGGTGGCTGGCCACCGGCCAGCCCTCGCGATAGCGAGGGGTGGCTTGCAGCCACCCCCTCGCTATCGCGAGGTGGGAGGGCNGTGCTAAGCAGCACTTTGTCACCGATGTCAAACGACACCTCCCGGCGACCTTTGTCGGCATATGCCTTTTGTCGCTGCCGAGCTGCTTGAAGGTGACCCTTCGCCTCCTGTAACAAGGAGTCGATGCGCTCGGCAAAGGCTTGAGCAGAAGGAACCTGCCCTCCTGTACTCCCACTCTTCACCAATGAAGAGGGTACCACTGGATGCCGACCACTGTTCAACACGAACGGTGTGAACTGTGTGGACTCGTTCACCGAGTTGTTCACCGCAAACTCTGCCGGTGCTAGGAATTCGTCCCAATCATGCATGGCAGGGTCCACGTACATGCGGAGCATCTGCTCCAGAGTGCGATTCATGCGCTCTGTTTGTCCATCCGTTTGAGGGTGAAACGCTGTCGACATTTGCGACTCGCTACCGAAGTACTCGTGCATCTTTTGCCAGAACTTACTAGCAAATTTTCGATCTCGATCGGAGATAATGCGCAACGGCAAGCCGTGGTACTTTACGACACCCTCAAAGAAGAGACGAGCGGTCTCCTCTGCGTTGACGTCAGTGGTTGTAGGAATGAAATGTGTCATCTTCGTCAGAAGATCCACAACCACTAGTATTGCATCGTGGCCACGGGCCGTGTCCGGAAGACCAGTAATGAAGTCCATGCTGACGCACTCCCATGGAGTCCCAGGAATGGGAAGCTGCTGGAGGAGTCCAGCAGGCTTCTTGTTACTAGCCTTATTCCGAAGACATGGGTCACATGTCATGCAATACTTACGGACATCGACACTCCATCCTGGCCACCAATAGTGGTCCGAGAGTGCCTGTCCGGTCTTTCGGGGTCCCACGTGACCTGCGACCGGCGGGTCGTGGAACTGAGAGATAACCTTTGCTCGAAGGTCTCCCGAGTTTGGCACAACAACTTGTTCTCCGTGCCAGAAGATTCCTGCGGCCTCCACCAAGCCATACTTTTCCAGATTTCGAGAGTCTTGAAACCAAGAATCCACGCAGTATCCCATCCGGATCCTGTTTACAAAACCGTTGTAATGGATAATCTCTCGTGGTGGTTGACGTAGAGGTGCAGGGGGATCCGGTGGTGGTACGGTTGCTGTTGCAATGGCCACAAAACACCCACTGATCTCGGTGGTTGCTTTTATTTCCACAGGCTGTCGGCTTAGTGGATCGGCCACATTGATGCGTCCTGGCCGATATTCCCATGTGAACGAGAATCGACTCAGGTATTCGCTCCAACGCGCCTGTCGTCTTGACAGGTTCGGCTGCGTTTGGAAAAACACCAATGGATTATGGTCGGTCACGACCGTCACACCCCCTTCAGCACCCTCAAGGTAGCAACGCCACATCTTGAAAGCGTGTACTACCGCAAGGAGCTCTTGATCCCCAGTCGTGTACCGCGTTTCCGCGGGTATGAGCTTCCGGCTTTCATACGCGACAGGGTGACCGTTCTGCATGAGGACGGCTCCNCTATGTGAACGAGAATCGACTCAGGTATTCGCTCCAACGCGCCTGTCGTCTTGACAGGTTCGGCTGCGTTTGGAAAAACACCAATGGATTATGGTCGGTCACGACCGTCACACCCCCTTCAGCACCCTCAAGATAGCAACGCCACATCTTGCAAGCGTGTACTACCGCAAGGAGCTCTTGATCCCCAGTCGTGTACCGCGTTTCCGCGCGTATGAGCTTCCGGCTTTCATACGCGACAGGGTGACCGTTCTGCATGAGGACGGCTCCGAGTCCAACTACCGACGCATCACATCGAACCTCCCACGGTTGCGATGGATCCGGAAGAGCTAGGACGGGC
>SZWC01000729.1:8636-19946 GCA_023375785.1 Penium margaritaceum
CCCCCCCCCCCCCCCCCCCCCCCCGCATTAATGTGTCTTTAGTCGCTGACCGCCGATCGACGATGATCAACAGTCCACGATCGACAAAGGGAGATGTTGTGTTGCGAGGCTTGTGAGTTGGGAGTACGAGTAACCCCCTTGACGATAGAATGGAACCTTCTGGGCCCCGCTACTGCGGGGCGCAGCAGGAGCCCGCGCAAGCAAAAAAATGAAAACCTCAACCCTGGTTTTGATTCGCGTGTGGGTTTGATCAAGAATTTTATGTGTGCTAGTACTTTCAGTGGGGGTAAACACAAAATCCCCCCTACAATAGAAGGGAACCTGGTGGGTCCTACTACCGCGGGGCCCAGCAGGCACCAGGCTAAGCAAAAAACTAGATCCCTTAAACTTGGAATGTAATGTCGCGTAAACTCTGTCTCTATCAAGTTCTGCATCCAGGAATAGGCACTGTTAGTCCTTGGAGTTGTAGCAATGTTAAGGTCTAAGGACAAATGTATGTTGTTGTAAGCAAACTGTAGATGAATTCGGGGAAAAACAAAGCATGGTTTCTGTTGAGTGTTAACTTTTTTGACAAGCCTTCCAAGAACGTTTGTAAATTAAAGCCTACAAATACATGCTTCTATGCATGAAAGTATGTAGTAAAGTAAATTGTAACATAAAATCTGCAAAGGAACCACGAACTTTCCAAAGGCATACATTTGACATGTACACTATGTGAAGATTGTGTTTTTCAGAGGCGATAAACCATAAATTTCAAACCAGGGGATATGATCAACGGCACTCATGGTAATGGAGACATGAATTCAACAATCCCCCCCATGCGCCGCAGCCTTGATGCCCTGTCAATACAACCTGTGGTGATTTGTACCTCAAAGTGCAGACCAAGCTCCATGCAGGTCGCGTCATGTATGTCCTTGGGCTGCGCCTTTGTCATGGCATATGGACGAATGCGCTTAGTGCCAGAATGCACAATAGCCGCATCTCCCTTTGCCACCAAGTCTCGCACTTAGTGATGATGAGTCTTTATGTGCTTGGTCTTTCTGTGCAGCACCAGGTTCCAGGTGAGGCTGATGGTGCTCACATTGCCAAAAAGCACAGTCGGCCTCCTCTGCAGCACCCCGATCTCCTTCAACAGCTGCCGCAGCCACATTGCCTCCTTTGCGGCTTTCGCAAGTGTTATGGGCTCCTACTCAGTGCTGGACAGTGCCACGCAATCTTGCTTCCTACTCGCCCACAACAAATTTACACGACCAAACTCAAACGCGTACCTTGACGTTGATTTTATTTCATCCGCATCACCAGCCCAGTCTACATCCGAGTAGCTAACCAACTCAAGGAAGTCGTTGTGTGCTCCTCCTCCAAACATGAGCCATGACTGTTTTGTTGCCATGAGGTTGTGAAGGATCCGCTTTATTGGTTGCCAATGTAGCGGCCTGGGGTGGGTAACATAGCAGCTCACTTGACCCTTCTCAAAGGCCAGGTTGGGCCGCGTCCCCACTATGGTATACATGATACTACCTTCCATCTATTTCTTTTCCTTGTCTATTCTCAGACCCATGCTTGAGCTCATTTTACACATTGTGGTCATGGGTGTACCGATGGGGTTGTACTCTCCCATATTGTAGTAACAGATTACCTCTTGCACATAGTTTGCTGGCTCTATCTCCAGAGTTCATCCCTTGCAGTCCCTCTTTATAGCAACACCGAGGTAATACGTGATCTTCTCCATGTCGGTCACTTTGAATCTGACCGCCAAGCTGTCGCTTAAAGTTCACCTGAACCTCCTTGTCTGATGACGCAAAAACCAAATCATCCATGTGAGGACTACGATCTGGTCTAACCCCGGCTGCTCCTGCACGTACAGTCAGTGATCTGCCTTGCAGCCAAGCTCGTCCATGAAGCCATCCATCTTCAGTTACCACATGAGTGGCGCTTGCTTCAGCCCATAGAGTGGCAGTGCTTCCACACTCTCCGGCACTTCCATGAGGACCTCATTGTCCAGTTTTCCTTTGAGGAACACAGTTTTTAGAGCGTGTATTGTGTCGACCAATAAATTTTGCATCCAATTCCACATCCGCATGCATCTTTGTTGCCAAGTGCATGGGACAACCAATCATGCTGATGTAGAAAGAGACACAGACATTCTCCCCAGCTGTGACACATCCAACGCCTTTAGCAGCTGCCGATTGGCAGGCGTCATTGGCACAGATGTTGTAGGAACAGATCCCAGAAAGGGAGCATAATCCTCCCCCAGACTGCAGGCGTTAGACATGAAAGGCCATTTTTCAGGCTTTGTGCAAGATTATCTTGATGGACTTGACTGGTTGGTGAGGCGATGAGAAGGTCATCCACGTAGACCAATATGGCACACAAACTTCTCATGGGGGGTTAGAGCAACAGCTCCAGGTGAATGGTTCTACAAAGTTCACCTCCCTTCCCAAGAGTGGAAGTAACCTCCATGCTCCGACAGTGTAGTGACTGTTTCAGTCCATACAAGGCCTTGTGAAAGTGCCATAACTTAATAGAGGTCATATGAAAACCTTGTGGCTACAGTATGCAGATCTCTACGTTGAGACAGCCATGCAAAAACATGATCATGAAATCCATCTGCTTTAACTTCCAGTCCTGTTGCACGACCAGAATGAAGCAGACACAAGTAGTGGTGTAGCGGCCAAGAAGTGTGAAGGTCTCATCAGAATTCACATTAGGAATCTGCAATTAAAAGGCTTTCATGTTAGGCACATTTTGCAGCTGTCTATCAGGCCTTCTAGCATCACCTCACACAGATAGACCTGACAAGCTGAGACTGCCTTGCGGCTGCTTAGCAAGCTGACAAGCTCGATGATGTCATACTCCTTCAGAGCATCCTTTTCCTCCTGCAAGGAAATTTTCTAGAGCTCAGCATGGACCACATATCTAGCCAGCTGGATTGTGATTGGCTCAAGAGGAAGCGAGGAGACATAGATGGCTGCAAAACATGTGGCGACATTTCCCAAGACGTAAGCATCAAGGGCACTGTGAAACTAATCTGACACCAGGTATACCCAAACAACAACGCTGATGGATCTCACCCTCGTCCGAGAGCACAAGGGCTCATTGGCCATGCTGCTTGTCCAACGTAGGAGGTCAATGCACTTGGATGAGTGACCCGGTATGAGGCGACAAGACTCAATAGCAAAGGGATTGGAAGAAGCCTCTCCCACGAACATAAGGCTCTGGGCCAATCATAGGCACCACGCCCAGGACTGCAGAAGGTAATAAGGGGACAGGTGGGGCAGAAGCCTGAGAAGGCAAGGAGGAGGTAGGGACTGAGATGGGTGACGAATCAGGGGAATCTGACTGAGAGACCGACATGAAGAAAGGGAACGGCTCTAGGGGCCCTGACAAGATCTCAGATGATAAAGTGAATTACACTGAATTGAAAGCCAGTTCTGAGGAGCCGCAAGGTGACAAACAGGACAGAGAGGAAGACATGGCCAGTGACACAGGAACAGCCAGAGCAGGAGGAGCACCTTCAAGATTGGAGGCTGATAGAGACCTGCCCCTGAGATCATAGGCTAAAGGAGGCCTATCCCCAAGATAAGAGGCTTGCTTGAAGGCCAAGGGATCCTCACATGTTGAGTGTGCCGATTTCACTCGCACATTTCCACCCGTTGGCTACATGACTATGCTCGCACTCTGTTTGGAGTTGTTGCTCACCACGACTAGGAGCTGCAACAGATGGATATGAACAGCGTGTTTCCCCATGACACCTTAGAGGAGTGGATCAACATGGTCTTGTGACTTGGTTTTGAGTTCGGTGACAAGGTTTGGCGCTTGCGCAAGGCCTTGTACGCCTTGAAACAGTCACCCAGGTTCTAGAACCAAGAGATCACCGGCACAATGACACATGCCGGTTACGTGCAGAGTGACACTGACTCTTCCTTCTTTCTCAAACAAATAGCTAAGAACTTCACCACCATCCTGGTCTACGTGGACGACCTCCTGATTGGGTCTCCTTCTATGGAGGCCATGAAGGAGGCCAAGGCTATCCTTTCGGCTGCCAACGCTATCCTACAATTGTGTTTTTTTTTACGAAGACTGTACGTGATCATCAGCGACGGACACTCTTGCCATATCAGGCATGCTACGCCCAAGCTGTTGGGGAGCAATTTCCTAAACTCCCCGGTGCTTTTCCCACAGCCTCCATCCCCATCAGACCTGACAGGAAGGATGCTCTGAAGGTGGATGATCTAGCACAACTGGGGAAGACAGTGGACGTGACCATGTACTTGCACTGGTTGGCTCTTTCATTTACCTGACCACTACCATAAGGCCTGACATTGGATTCGCCGTCAACCTCCTTGCATGGTTTTCACAGTTTCCTTGGACAAGAACCCTTCACAAGGCTCTGCAAGTGGTGAGCTACATGGTTTCCATACTGTGCCTCAGACTCTGCTTTCAACGGTGGTGTTTAGTGATAGTCCACTGCTCCACGGACAGTGATTGGGCATGGAGCACTGATGAGAACAGTCGGATAGGCTACGTTTTCCTGCTGGGTGGCACCACACTGCCGTGGTGAAGCAAAAAGCAGGGTTGTATCATAAGTTGCTCATCAAAGGCTGAGTATGTTGCACTTGAGGCTGGGGCTACTAAAGCAGTGCGATTGTACGTCTGTTTTGTGAGTTAAGTTGGTCTGTGCCTTGTGTTGTTCTGCACTCTGGCAACCAGATTGATCTTGTTGTTGTAGAGAATTCTGGTGTATTTTATCCACACACATATCACATTGCTATTGAGTATCACTTTGTGAGTGATCTAGTGAAGAAACAGGTGATCTTCGTCATCTGGATTGGTACGGACATGAAGCAAGCTTACTTCTTAACCAAGGCAATCACACGCATAAAGTTCATGGTGACCATTCATTCTGTCGGGCTTCTTCCCATGCTTGAGAGGAGCTGAAAGTGGGCTGTGTGACCATGGACTGTTAAACAACTCATTGCGCACCTGTGCTAGGCGTGCACGTGTATGAACATGCGTACCATCGGGTCATGGGGAAGTATTGTGATGTGAGTCATCCCATCTGTTTTTGTAGCTTACTCTGACCACTCAATCGTGTCCATACTCGTTTCGATCCCTGACACGGACCTAGCTGGTGCTGAAGCACTGACGTGTGGTGGCTCCATCCACCCCCAACTGCCAGATAGCTGCCACGGTGTCCCGAGTGCTTGCTGAGGTGCTTTGCAGTTTTTTTTCAGTCCCTAAACTTTTCTCGATGGACTGGGTCTTTAGAACAATTTGCATTTTTACATTGTTTGTCCACAGATCAATGCCAAACCTGTGCTTGTGACCAAGTGTGGCGTCCGGCTCAAGATTTTGCATCTTTAGGTTCTGTACTTGTTGCATTTGGGTTCCTGTGCATAGAGTTATGGCCAACACAACGGTTTTGGGGTGGTTTGAGGACAAATAAACAAGGTTGCCCGCCATGCTTCTTGGTAGGTATCTATGTTGTGTACTTTTCAGTTTTCCTTTCTCTGCGCATTACTAAGATATAAGAGCTTATGAGACTTTGTGTGTCTCCCTGGCCTGACTCTTGTTGTTTCTTGCACCGGCTTCCTTGCTAGTGCGCCAGTAGACTGGACTATGTTGCCATGTCAGCAACAGCAAGGCTAGGAAGCTTCCTAATCTTTTCTCACACACTACTATTGTAATATGAATTTTCCTCATCTGTTTGTAAAACTTATTGTGACAACTCGGTCATGTCCATGCTCGTGCATATCCTTGATGCAGACTCGGCTGGCACCGGAGCACTGGCGGGTGGTGGCTCCATCCACCAGCAGCTGCCAGACGGTTGCCACGACGTCCTGGGCGCCTGCTAGGATGCTCTACAGTTGCTTTGGGTTTCTCGGTGGACACAAATATTGCTGCCAACTATGGCAGTAGTTGTGTGTGGCAACCATCTTTCACCAAAAAAAGGGAGAAGCACCTTGCAACAACAGCTCGCGGTGGCGACTGTAAGCAGTGGCAGCTTGTAGTGGCAGTAGCAGCTAGTAGCAGCATCTTCATCAGAAACTACAAGCAGCAACATCACCACACTAGCAGCAATAGAGGCAGTAGCAGAGCAATAGCAGCATTCCAACTGCTACAATGACAGTGATAACACCAACACCAACAGGAGCAGTGGCGGCTGCAACAGCGCAACAGTTTTGGCAGTGGCCGCAGTAGTAGTACACCCAAAACAACAGCAGCAACGTTGTCTTACGTAGCACTGCTGTTGCACACAAATCACTGCCCAGAATCTCTGTGCAATAGCACTGTTGCATAGCTACGTAAGAGCTACACAGCACTATGCAACAATTGCACAGGCATGTGTAGTCCCTGTGCAGCCGCATGCAAGGGGTGACACGGTCACCCCCTCCCTCGTGCTTCCTTTGTTGTGTAGAGTCCGTATGACACCTTAAAAAGGGAGAAAAACAATGGCATAAAACCTAGTGAGAAAACACTAGGGTTAAAAATGCTGGAGAAAAAGGGAGTGATGAAATCATCATCAACAGTGATGACGTTAGCATTTTGTGGGTCAAAACTTCATGATTTTTCAGCATTTCAAGTCCTCGAGAAACGCTTTCGGTTTCCTGTTTAGACCATTTTTTTACGTCCGGCCCAATACTTAGCACAACAATGGTGCTGGTTCGTGATAAGGGCAAAGGGATAGGAGACCCCTCCTCCTCCTCCTCCTCTTCAAGCATCATGAGTCCATGGTCGCAATCACTCACAACCGATGAGCTTCATCGTCCATAGGATGAGATACGCTGGCAATGGCAGTGGTAGAATAAAGCATTACAGTATGTTGTAGACTTACTGATGGGTCGTTCAGGGGCATGAAAGCAGCCACCAGGAGGATCTACTAGAGTTGCACCATCCGTTCACCAATCTACGCCCTACATAGAGTCGTGGCCTCAGCACCCCTCATCATAGGTTGATACCTAGGATGAGGAGGTGATAGAGGATGACACACATGAGGATGAGATTAGTGTCCTTGAGGAGCGCATTCATGAGCTATGTCTGTGGTCACAGCCTCTCACCCCGCCACCTCCTTGTCGTCAGGATCAGACATGTCATTCAGCAGCATTCACTTTTGGTGGCGTTTCTCTCACTAGTGGTCCCCCTATACCCCGTCCACCATATTCCAAGCTTGATATCACCCTCCCTACGAGTGGGGGCCGAAGGACTTTGAGCCATTTCCATCCCATTGCGACACCGACAAGGGCTTCGGTTGTTGGGATACCTTTTTTTAGGTGTGGGCTGATTCTGAGGGTGTCCGGCCCTACTACCAAAGCTAGTACCAAAGCCACAATGCTCACCACATCTAGATAGCAGCAAGAGCAATGCGCTTCCTACTTTATGCCATGTTGTGGGAGACTTTGGTCAAATTCCATCCATTCTTGGGTGAGACCGGGACTGGGACTGGGTCAAACCCGTGCCAAGCCTAAGAGCTGCCCCTGACATTGCTCGCTGCACAGACCTATGTCATGAGGGCGGCTCAACTGCATGAGATTAACTCTGTTCATCAGGATCCCAGCTGACTACTAGAGGCATGTGATGCGCCTTAACACCTGCCTTGGGACTGGTGACAAGACACAGCTGTGGGCACTCAACATCATCATGATGGGGGCCCACTTGGACCACGGGAATCTCTTTTTAGGCTTCAACCATGTGGCCCTCTCTGAGTTATTGGAGTCACTACAGTTGCCTTGGGCCCATCGCTACTTCCTCCATGCCACATTGACTCATGAGGCTACTCTCATCCATCAACAGTTTCCACTTGTTACAACATTGATTGTGACCCCTCCTACTCCCCTGTCCCAATTCACTAGTCCTACCTCCATCGCTTTCTCCTTCTCATCCTCTGCCCCGAGCGGCCAGAATCAGGGCCTTGTAGCGTATGTTTGCACCCTAACTGATGAATCCATCCGGATGTGGTGGGTTAACAGCCTCCGCCACAATCGAGATGCCGCCGAGGCGGTTCACTTGTGGGTGGTGATGGTTGAGCTTCAGTCTTGTCACACGCTGTAATTGTTCCGCTCGAATCGTGGTGATGACGTTTTAGGCAAGATGTATGCCTAATTTGTCGAGAACGGTATCTTTTGCCACCTCTCTATACCTGTTACACCATAGCAAAATGGTGTGTCTAAGCGTTGGAATCTCACCATGGAGGATGTGGTTTACGCTACTTGCCTTGAGTACAGTCGTCCGCAATCCTTTGCCTTTGAGGGAATCTCCTATATGACATGGATGTGGAACCTCTTGCCATATGGTCCGCTTCCAGACCATATCACGCTTTACGAATTATGGTTCGGCCATCGTTCCAATCTCCATCTTTCTTGCGTTTGCGAGTCCCTTGCCTACGTCCGGTACACCAAGGACCAGCAGGGGTCCAAGGTCCCACCTCGAGATTGCATGTGCACCTTCCCCGGCATCTCCCCGGAGTCAAAGGCTTGGTGGTTTTGGGACCCAGCTCACCATTGCATTGTCGGGACTTGACATGCTCTCTTCTTTGAGGCTCTCACCTACCGCGGCCAGTCCAAAATTCTACCAGTGGTCACTGACCACGTTCCTACCTGTGAGGCTTCCTTGTGAATGAGGGAGTCTAGTCCTACGGATGGGTCCGTTTGGGCCTCCTCACTTGCCGTCCTATCTCTGGCTGGTGAAGAGCATGCCATCTTGGCTGTGGGTTCAATACCCTCATCAGTTCCCTCCAGCACACCTGATCCTGTGCCTGTGTCATTCCCCTCTGGCACACATGACCCCGTGCTAGTGCCAGTCCCCTCTGGCAGACCTCATTCCGTGCCAGTGCCAGTCCCCTCTGGCACACCTAATCCCGTACAAATGACAGTCCCTTCTGGCACACCTGATCCCACGCCCGTGTCAGTCCCCTCTAGCACAACTGATCCCGTGCCTGTGTCAGTTCCCTCTGGCATACGTGATCCTGCGCCGGTGACGGCATCTCCATTCACACCAAATCATGTGCATGCACCTACTTCCCCTTTGGCTATGGCCAAAAAGTTTTCTTTGCAGCCTGAGGTGAGTGCCTCAGCATCAGGCTACTCCCATGAGCCCGATGGTCGTCTCTGACAACTGGCATCAAGGGCTCAGTGGACTGCTGACTTGGCGCCTAGACGCACGACTTGTAGTGTTTGGAGTGACAAGCCTTGCTTGAAGGCCCTTGGCGTAAGTTTCCAAGAAGACTTCATTGAGGTGCATACAGCATGACCTGTTGAGCACGAGTTGGTTCCCCATGAATTCTCGGTCACTCGCGATCCCGCAACTAATTTTGTCGTTGTCAGAGTGAGTCCGGAGGCGTGTGTTCTGGAAACCAAGAGTTCTCCCTCGATGACAATTGATGCAGGCACGTTGAAGGAGGCACTCTCGGCTGACGATGAAAAGTAGTGGCGTGATGCTTGTGAGGATGAGCTGAGAGCCATCCTTGAGCAAGGCGTCTAAGAGCCTGTCAACTTCCCCCCATAGACGATTGTATGGGCCAGCTGGGCCTTTTGCAAGGAGGTGAAGCATGAAGGCACACTACATCTCTACAAGGAAAGCTTGACGTCCAAGGGTCTCTCATAGGTTGAGATTTCACTAACACGTTTGCACCCGTTTTCCGTATGACCACCGCTCGCGCCCTCTTTGGGGTTATTGCTCACCATGATTGGGAGCTACATCACATGGATGTGAACAACACCTTCCTCCATGACAGTATAGAGGATGAGGTCTACATGGTCCAGCCACCAAGCTTTGAGGTCGATGACAAGGTCTCGTGCTTGCAGAATGCCTTGTATGGCTTGAAGCAGTCACCTCGGTGTTGGAACCAAGAGATTACTGGTACACTCACACGTACCGGGTACGTGGAAAGTGATGCCGACCCGTCTCTCTTTCTCAAACGTGCCGTTGAGAGCTTCAATTCCATCCTAGTCTATGTGGATGACCTCCCAATTTGGTCCCCTTTAATGGAGGCCATGAAGGAGACAAAGGCAGTCCTTCAGATTCCTTACGATGAAGGACCTTGATCCTACAGCTGTGTTTTTCAGGATGGAGATCGTACATTATCGTCAGCGACATACACTCTTGCTGCATCAAGCACGTTACACTCGCATTGAGGGGGAGCGGTTTGTTGACCTCCTTGGTGCAGTTCCCAGAGCCTCCAACCCCATCACACATGAAGGACAGGCTGCTCTGAATGTGGATGATCCAACATAGCTCGGGGAGACAATGGACGTGACCTTGTACTTGTACCTCATTGTCTCTCTGATGTCCTTGGCCATTACCACACAACCTGACATAACCTTCGCCTTCAATCTCCTGGTACAGTTCTTGCAGAGTCCTCCGGCAAGAGCCCTTGAGGTGGATACGTGAGTGGTGCGGTACGTGATTTCCATGCCGTATCTCGAACTCTGCTTTTGACGACAATGTTTGGTAGTATTCAACTGCCACACAGGTAACGAGTGAGCGTGTAATCCTAATGGTCGCAGTCAGACATGCTACATGCTCCTGCTAGGCAGCACCGTTGTGTCATGGCAAAGCGGCAAACAGGGTTGTATTGCACGTAGCTCATCCGAGCCTGATTATGTTGCACCGGGTGCTGGAGCTGCTGAGGCATTGTGGCTGCAGCGTCTGTTTTGTGAGTTGCCACAGTCTGTGCCTTGCGTCCTTTAGAGTTGTGACAACCAGAGTGCTCTTGCCATTCCAGAAACTCTTGTGTATTTCATGCACAAACAAAGCACATTGCTGTTGAGCATCGCTTTCTATGTGATCTTATGGAGAGACAAGTGATCTCCATCATCCAAGTGAGCACGAATATGCAGCAGGCTCACATCCTGACCCTTGAGTTCGGAAAGTACATGGTGGTCATTCATTTTGTTGGGCTTCTTATCTTACTTGAGAGTGGCGGAGATTAGGTTGTGTGGGCATGGACTGTTGAGTATCTCATTGCGCACCTGTGTCAGTTTTCCATGTGCATGGACATGAGTATCATTTGGTAATGAGGGGGTGTTGTGATGTGATTCACCATCGTCTGTTTGTACTGCTTACTTTGACCACTCAGAAGTTTCCATGCTTGTGCGGATCCCAGATGCGGACCCATCTGGCGCCAGAGCATTGACGGGTTGTGTCTCCATCCACCAGCAGTTACGAGACAGCTGCCACGACAGCCTGAGTGCTAGCTGGGGTACTCTGCATTTTTTCTACGGTCGCTAGAGTTTTCTCCGTCAAGTGGCTCTTGAGCCCGGTTTGTGTGTTTTTCATTGTCTGTCCATTGATCAATGCCAGACCTGTGAGTGT
>SZWC01000729.1:40748-59535 GCA_023375785.1 Penium margaritaceum
GGGGGGGGGGGGGGGGGGGGGGAGCTAGAACTTGGAGGGGTCTCCCATTGCTGCTCATTCTTGTTTCCTAACAAGTCATTTCCAGTATTCAGTTGTTTTCTGGTGCTAACCCTAGCGCACGCATTCCTGAGTAACAAGACCAGAGCCCTCAGACGTAGGCTCTGGTACATCTGATTGAGGGGGCAGCTTAAGCAATGAGCGTGAGTTCTTGCACGCTACATCAACAACGTTGCTGCCCCAACCTGCTCCATTAGGTTTTCTAGCAAAGTATCAGAGCCAGAGTGCAATAGTAGCAGCAAACAACTGGCGTACAGGTTCCTAACTACGCTAGCGGACCCCCATACGCGCCAATGCAGGGAAATGCTCCCGGATTTTCCCAGGCAATATTGACCCGCCTGGTGGCGGCGTCAGATTTTTTCCCACGGCTACTGGGTCAGGGGAAATGCTGCCTGCAGCACTGAACCCCACGTGTGACGCAAGGAGGTGAGCGGCAGGCCACGTCAGGCACTTGCTCGCGACGACGCACGTGGCGACGTCAACCAAGTGCAGTAACTGGCAAGCAGCAACAGGAGCTTGCCGTAGAAGGAGCAGCTTGCAGCAGCAGCGAGCAGTGGCAGCAGTAGCTTGTAGTAGATGTGCGCAACAGCAACAGCTCACGGTAGCTGTGCCCAGCAAAAGCCCGCAATGGCATGCAACAGCAGCAGCCAGCAAAACCAATTTGCAGCAGTAACAATGCGGAGCAACAGCGAGCAGTAGTAGCAGCCAGCTGCGGCAGCCGCTGCAGCGAGTAGTAGCCTGCAGCAGCCCCCAGCAACGGCTGCAACAACGGCCAGCAACAACAGCAGCTACAACTGCTCGCAGCCCACTAAAAGCAGCTAGCAGTGAGCTTCGAGCAGCAAGCTCGCTGCTCGAAGCTTGCAGCGAGCAACAAGCAGCAAGTACCAAGCTTGTTTCTCCCAGCTCATGGCTCACAACGACCAGCGAGCTCACTTTGACCAACGAAGAAACACACCCCCAAAAAAAAATCCCCCATCCCGCAGGTGGCCCTGCAGCGGCTGCAACCACCACCACAGCCGTTGTAGCAGCCATAACAGCCGCAGCCACACGCAGCAGCTCAGCAGCAGCAATAGCTCCTACTACAACAGTAGCCATAGCAATAGGAGCAATAACAGCAATTAAAAGCACCCTGTGCACTAGTAGCACCAGCCTCTGCTGCAACAACAGCCGCAAAAGTAGTAGCAGCGGCAATAGCAGCAGTAGTAGTAGTTGCAACAGCAGACTAGTAGCAGCAACAGCAGCGACGGCAGCTACAACAGCTACAGCAACAGCTTCCCTGCAGCTGACACAGCAGCGGCTCCACTAACAGACACTATTGATGTCAGCCATTCTCAACTGACGTCACTGCTGATGTCAACAACAACAAAAACCAACAAAAGACTACAAAAGTGACCCTATAAAAAACGCAAGAGCAGCTACTGATGTCAGCCATCCTAGGCTGGCGTCATTACTGATGCCACTGTTGACATCAGCAGCACACACAAAAAAACCAAAAGAAAACAAAAAGGAAGGGAAACAAAGATCACCATGGCTAAGAGCCCCAGTTGAGAGGGGTCCTCTTGTGTTGGGTGGATCCCTAGCCCCACTTTCTTGTAGCAATTTCAGCAGCTGCAACAGCAACAACACCACCAGTAGTAGCAGTAGTAGCAGGAATAGCAGGAGTAATAGTAGCAGCAGCATCAACAGCAGTAGCGGTAGCCGCAGTAGTTGTAGTAGCATCAATAGAAACAGTAGTGGCCGTAATGGCAGTAGCAGCAGCAACAGCAGTCCACAAGCTTTGTCGTGTGCTCCTCTGAACCCAGGGCCACCATTCATCAACAGCTTGCCGCATTGACGTAACAACTTGCAACACTGCAGCCGCTGGCATCACAGACTCGCACCAGTGCCCCATCACCCTTCCTTCCTCCTGGGTACGCCAGCCCTGCTATATCCACTGCCACACATTACCTGGTGCAGCAACAAACCCAGCGCCATCGCAGACAATGACTTCAGTCCTTGGCCCCACATTGGGTGCTAGCCAAAGGCCAAAGGACTTTGAGACCCCGCCCCCGCCGCTCCAGGCCGGCAAGCAACTCCCAAGCTAGGAGCTTAGCTGCCGCATCTGGGCACAGGGTGAGGGCCTGTGGCCATACTACACTCTTTCGTACAACTCCACCCCGGCCGACCTGTTATATGATGCTAGTCATGCTATACGCACCCTCCTCCCGGTCGCTCATTCGGCATCACGCCTAGCCATTGAGCCCTTCCTCGACAACTTCACCATAGGCAAGACTCCAGACCCTGTAGTTGCATGGGATGTCCTCCTCCATCCCCATCGCCTATCCAGTGAGGCTAAGACTAGACGTCTACTTCGGGAGTTCAACTCCCTACACATGGGGGAGACCGAGACGGTCACCTCTTACTTGCAGCACGCGGAAGAAATCCTCCGTCGCCTAGGCACCACTGCTCCACCACCTCTAGCCACGCTCCTGACCGTCAAGCGCAGTACCACCGATGCATACACCAACGTCTTTCTCCACTACACCCAGATCGTCCTCTCCACAATGGCGGCCCGGGGCACCCTCATGCCCTGGGCATACGAGCTCTTTCTCAAGATTGAGGAAGCTCGTTTGGAGTCATACATCCAGCGCATATAAGCCCTCGCCTCCCCTACCGTCGCTTCTGTGGACGTCACTTCCCTTGCAACAGCTACATCCACCAGCTCCTTGTCATCGGGGAAGAAGAAGCGCAAGGGAAAGAAGGGCAAGGACAAGTAGCAGCAGCAACAATCGACTGGGTCCAATTTTGGTGGCTTGGTCTACCTCAACTGTGGCGAGCCAAGACACGGGTGGTACACGTGCCCGTTACCGACGGACGAGGCGCGCGTCATCGCCACCACACATTGCAAGCGTGAGCGCAGTCTCGCCTCTGTCGCCGTAGTTGTCGTCGGCCCAAATGCCTCCACCCCGTCCAGCAGCTCCACTCCTCCAACACCAATACCGGTCGCGACATTGCCAGCTCCGTAACATCATCATCCATAGCCGTCGGCGCCTCTGTTTCCATCACTGGTGCATTCCTCCTCCTATCTGAGCTTTGACGCTATCACTCTGGACTCAATCTACACTCCCGGACCGTGCACCTCTGAGCGTCAGTTGGAGGAGTTCATCGCGCTACAGCTCAGCCTGCCTTGTCCACCCCCCAAGAAAGTGTGAGTTTCTTCACCTCCTACACGTCTACTCTGCCTTACATGACTGAGTCTGAGATGCGGTCATGTCCTGCATCCTCGTCCATTTTGTTGTCTCCCGTGCTCTCTTTTGCCCCACTCCATGATGATGTTGCGTGGCTTCATGATTGGCAATCTCAATTCACGCCATCTTCCATCAACTCTGCGTCTCTTGCTTTCTGCCATGTGATTGTTAGTGTTCTTGCGACTCCGGTCCAGGACCTTACCGAGACCTGGGTCATCGACTCTGAGGCCATGCATCACACGATGGCCTCTTGCGAGGCCTTCAGTGTGCTTGGTCCTGTTGATGATGTATCCGGTGTCCGGACGGGCTCCGGACAGGTGTTACCTGTCCTCAACGTTGGCATCGTTTGTTTTCGTGGTCTTGTCGGTGATTTCTTTGTAACCAATGTCCTCTTCATCCCAGGTCTTGAGCTCTGCCTTCTCTCCATTATTGCCCTTGACCGCATGAGTATGGACGTTTTGTACTCGCGTGGCATTGGCACCGTGTCGTTACGTCCGTCCGGACTTGTCGTTCTGAACGCCACCACCCATGGCAACCTGTGGCACGTGCCTCGTCTGTCCTCACCACCCTCCATTCCCTCCTTGTCGGCCGCCACAAGCCATGTGTTTGTCATCAACACTCTCTCTCTCTCTCTGCAGGATACACGTCTCTTGCATCGTCGCCTTTGCCACGTCTACTCTGCTGTTGTAGATAGCATGCTCCACACCCAACTGGCCAAGGGCCTTGTTCCAGTCTCCTTCCCCTGGCCGTGCCCCACTAAGTGTATTGATTGTGCTCAAGGCAAGATGCACTGGTCCACATACCCTTGGTCTTTCTCCCGTACGTCTGCCCCTCTGGACTTGGTCCATTGTGATATCATGGTGCCTCTTTCTACCGAATCCGTGGGGGAGCAGAGACGTTATGTCCTCACCCTCACTGACGACTACTCTCGCTAGCACTGGATCTTTTGCCTTTGGCAGAAGAGCAATGTCAGTCCTGCCATTCGTGACTCGCTTGTCCTTGCGGAGCGCGAGTGTGGGCGGTCTCTTTGGCGCTTTCGCTCTGATCGTGGTGGCAAGTACATGGGGGAGACCACGACTTTTTTTGCCTCCCACGGTATCCACCACGAGACATCGGCGACTTACACACCACCCCAAACCGGCGTCTTTGATGGGTGGAACCGCACCATGGCTGACGCCTTTCGCACCATGCGGGTCGAGTCTAGCCTCCCCGATGGCATCAACTTTGAAGCCATGGCCTACGTGACGTGGTTCTAGAACCGGATTCCCCACGGACTCCTTCCCCGCCAGTCCACGTCGTACTTGCATTGGTGCGGTCAGCTGGTTGTCCACTACCCGGCTCGCGTCTGGGGTTGTATGGTCATTGCGTGGCTGCCCGCCACGCAGATGGGCGGTAAGGGTACCCCCTGCGGGCGTCCTTGCACCTTCCTTGGTATCTCCCATCAGTGAAAAGCATGGTACTTCTCGAATCCCTTCAGGCACTACATCATCAAGTCCGTTGATTGTAACTAGATCTTTGCCCCAGTTGACCGATTATCCACTAGCCAAGCGCTCTTCAGCCTGGTTTCCTAGCACTCGTGGGAGCTGCATCAGATGGACGTGCGCAACTCTTTCCTCCATGGCTCACTTGAGGATGAGGAGCTCTACATGGTGCAGCCTCCAGGCTTGGACGACGGCACTAGAAGGGTCTGGCAGCTGCGGAAGGCCCTCTATGGCCTAAAGCAGTTGCATCGGACTAGAACGAGGAGATTAATCGCATGCTCCTCCACGACGGCCTCCTGCGAAGCATTCCAGACCCCACACTGTTCATAAGTCCGCAAGGCCAGACCTTTGTCGCTCTCTTGGTCTACGTCGACAATCTCCTCATTGCGTTGCCAGACATGGCTGCCATCCAGCGTGTCAAGGACCTACTGAGCACCGCCTACCAGGTGAAAGATCTCGGGTCTACTTCAGTCTTCCTGGGCATGTAGCTCTAGCATGATCGCTCCCAGGGTAGCCTACATGTCCACCATGTTGCCTATGTATAGAATCTATCCACTTGCCTCGCCGAGGACCTGCCCCTTGTGCCGAGCCCATCGTCATCCATGTCAACCGATGGCCAAGTGAAGCTGAAGAACTCTGACCGAACCACTGTGAGGGAGCCAGTTGACGTGACCACATACCTGCAAGTCATTAGGTCACTGATATTCCTGGCAACGACGACGCGCCCGAACATCGCGTTCGCCGTCAACCTCCTGGCTCAATTCTCTCAAGAACCGCGTCACCTCCACTTTGAGGTCATGATCCAAGTACTGCGGTATATAGTCTCCACTCCACTGTGAGGTCTCAGGTTCCGTAGACAGCCGTCTGTTGTCGCGATGGACTACACCGACAATGACTAGATCGGCAATCCGGACGGAAAGATCTGCACAGACTGGATTCTTTTGATTGGCGGCATGGCTGTTTTGTGGAGTAGTGGCAAGCAGTGGTGCATTGCAGGTAGCACTACTGAGGCTTGGTACTTGGCCCTTGGCTTAGGCTCATGTGAGAGCGTGTAGTTGCATCATTTGTTGTCTGAGTTGTGTCATTCCGTTGCATCCATCACGTTGCATTGTGACAATGAGAGTGCCATGGCCAACGCCGACAATGACAGCATGCATCACACATGCACAAAGCACACCAATGTTGAATATCACTATGTGCGTTTGTTGTTGCACGACGGCAGCGTCAGCAATGTGTGAGTTGAAACAACACGGCAGCTGGCTAACTTCTTGACTAGGGAATTGAAGCGCGACTGGTTCAAGAAGGCTGTGAGTTCAGTCGGCATGCATCCCTGAGTTGTACTCCTTATCCCTGCCTACATCTGTGCGTGCTTTAGGAGAGTTTGTCTATTGAATGTGTCACTGCCCGCCCATGTGCACTGTGCCTGTGCGTCATTGGGGGGTATTGGTTTTTCACATCTCTCATTGTGTTATGTTGTGTCCTCCCGGCTTGTGTGCATTGGTGTGCAGATGACTGACGGCAAGTCTTGACACTGCTTGAGTGTCGTCCGGTGGAGCCGACGCACACTGAGGACTACACGCAGTTCGATCGAGCCTCCTCCCTCTGGCAACGTTTTCAGATCCATCGGCAGGCCTCCTCGGCAGTCGAGCTGCCGGCAGTCACTACCACTGTAGATGTTGTGTGCATGCGTCCAGTGTAGGATTTAACTGTACCATTGTGTTTGCAACGTCGTGATCTACTTAGGGTCCAAATCTCATGTTAGTGTCGCACTGTTGTCACCATGTACTAGTGTAGGTGCTGCCTAGGTTTGGACAGACATAACTCCTCACTGCTATTTTTCTAGTTGATTCCGACTGCACAACTGCGGTTACAGCGTTGGTATGGTCTAGTTTTCAAGCAAAACGGTCATGTACATCAGTCTTCTGCTGCTTATGCTTCGCTCTGGCTCTGATACCAAGACAGAAATGCTAGGCAGCAGGTTGGGGCAGCAGCGTTGTTGATGCAACATGCAGGCTTCCACGCTCGTTGCTTAAGTCTACTGCCCCCTCAGTCTGCTGCTCTAGAGACTAAGTCTGGAGGCTCTTGGTTTGTTACTCAGAAGTTTGCGTGCCAGCGTTAGCGCCAAAAAGCACCTGAAAAGTGAAAGTAACTGATTAGGAATGAAGAATGAGCAACGATGGGAGACCCCTCCAAGTTCTAGCTCACCCCCCCACTAGTGTAAAACTTGCTACTCAGCTAACCAGCCAATCAGAAAATAGTCCTAGACCTATTTTTTGGCAGGCAGGGTTTTCTCGATGAGCCTTGCCAGATGCCCGACAGCCCAAAATCCGGGCGTTGTCCGTTTTGCCTGAAAAGTGGACCATACCATAATACCAACGCTGCGAACGCAGTCGTGTGGTCATAATCAGGTAGAAAAATAGTAGCAAAGAGTTACGGCTGCCCGAATCCAGGCAGTACCTACGACATTCAGTGATGCCAAACAGGGCCAAACAGCAAGAGACATGGATCCTAGGCACAGCATGATGCTGCAGACACAATGCCACAACCAGAGATGTCGCTCGGAGCGTGTCGACAGCATTTGCAATGGCAGTGACTGCCGGCGGCCCGACCGCCGAGAAGGCCTGCCGATGGAGCTGAGCGCGTCGCCGGAGGGAGGTGGCTCCAGCGAACTGTGAGTGGGCCTCAGCATGCGTCGGCTCCACCGAGCGACAATCGAGCAGCATCGAGTCTCGCCGTCCGTCATCTACACGCCTATGTACACAAGCCGGAAGGACACAAAAGAGCACAATGAGAGATGCACAAAAACCAACAACATCCTCCAATGGTTGTTGTGATTTGTGACGTTCCCGTCGACCTGTACAGTTTACTGTGACCACTCGGCCGGTTTTAGGACAGATCTTGTACTGTCGTGTGCAACACCCGCCGTGCACCGCGGCAGGTACTTATGCCATGGACCTGTCATTTGTTATTTCTCTCTGCAAATACTATTTAAGCATTATGACACTTTGCCTTGTGTCTCCTAGCCAGACCCTTGCCGTTGTGTGCACGACTTGTGACTGTCGTCACCGTCTAACGGTCTCGCGCGGCATGGCATAGAGAAGTCCGTGCATCGCCCTAGCTGTTTTCAGCACTTGAGCTCGGTCCGTAGTCTGATACGGACTATGGTAGTAGGGCCACACGCCCTCTAAAGTGGCCAAGACCTGAAAGAGGATCTCCCAGCAGTCAAATCCGTCCTCGCTGACATACCATGGGGGCGGCGTCTCTAAGTCCTTGGATTGCTGCTCCGTAGGGAGAGCAACCACAGGCTAGGAAGGACGAGGGATGGAAAAAACGCCGGGAAGAGGGAAGTTGCTGGGGTGGAGGTCAGGCGAAGATCGAAGCTCCGGGAAGCGAGATGCGTGTGGGGGCCGCGAGCTCATCTGAAGCTGGCGGATACGCTCCTGAAGCACACAAATCTTGCCCTCGGGGGGGTCGCCCTCCATGCCTGGCATGTCTAGATCCTCGTCCCAAGGATCAAGAGGTGGCGGATTGGCTCCAGCTCCTGTCTCCGGTGCTAGAGCTGACTGCTGTGTACAGGGTGCGACCCCGGCCGCTCCCTCAGAAGTCTATCGTGGAGTCATGGAATGTCCTCGAAGAAGCTCGGTTAGTGTACGGATGGTGTCAGTCTGCTCTCGCTACAAGCGACGCATCTCGTCCTGCTGGCTCCGCAAGTCCTCAATGGCCTACAAACGTGAGCTCATGACCTCTGAGGAGGAAGAAGAGGGATCTAGTACCCTCTTTTCCTTCTCGTCAGACGGGGCCATGGTGCCACTCATTATGGGCCGAGACGTCAACGTTGTCGTATTGCAGCAACATGAGAATTTGTCAAGGAGTTAAAACGATGACAACTGTTGACCCTCCGACCAAAACTTTCACTAAGTCAAGTGCTGAAATCAGCAAGAAGTTGCTGACGTCAGCAAGACCTAATGACATCAGCAAGTAAAAATGATGATGTCAGCTCGCCTTTCCCCCTCCTTTTTGTTTTTTTATCAACCTCCGTGGTTGCTACGCAAGCGGACAGCCGTTCCGCAACAGTCGCGCGAAAGCGGAATGGAAGCCGCCGCGCAGTTTTTGCTCAGCTGCTGTTGCTACTGCGGTGCCAGCTACAGCAGCAGCCACGCTGCTACGTGTGGGGCGGCCGCCAGGCGGCTGCATGCGCGACCGTGGCAGCAGTTGTGCGCTACTGCTACTACTGCAACCTGCGGCTGCTGCACGCTGCCGCCGCTGTCGCGCGCTGTTGCCGCTACTGTTGCTATGCTGCTGCTGCCGTCGCTGTTGATGCCACTACTGTTGCGCTGCTGCGATGCTGCTGTCATCACTGCTGATGCCGTTGCTGCTGCGTTGCTGCTGTGAGCAATTATTGTGAAGCTGCCGCCGCGCCCTAATGCCACCGTTGTTGTCGCCCTGCTGTTACTACTACTGCTACTCAGTGCTATGGGTGCTGCATATGCCAATGTCTGCAATTGCTGGCGACTGTAGCCTACTACAGCTGTCTCCTGCTGCCGCCAACAGTTGTTGCTGATGCAATCTCACGTAGTGGTGGTGAGCGATGTCGACTGCAATCTGCTGTTGTTGTCAATAGGTCCCTGTGGATCTGCTGCAGCGGTGATTCTCACTGCTACTGCTTTGCTATGTCTCTGTTGTGCAGCTCGATGAGAACTGTCTCACGGTTCTGATACCATGAGAAGATACGTGGAAGCTTCCTAGTGACAGAGCCGCTGACTGGGCATCAGTGCCTTCCACTCGTTCCTTGATGAGGCAAACACAGGCACTGGCGTTGATCCACGCGGGGGCTTGGACCTAGCATTGTCCCTCCTTGCTGCAGAGGCACACGCCACCCGCGCCGCGCACATCCGCGCCTTTAACTCCCTTCGCCAAGGGCCTGCCGAGCCTACAACCAACTATTGGCGACTTGCCATGCGCATTTACATGCACCTTAGGACCTCACGAGGTACACAGCTATGGGCGCTCCACACGATCATGCTCGGGGTTTTCTCTGAGCACACAGACATCTTTGTAGTTCAGTGACACCATGCTCGAGCCTTTTTTGGCCTCACTACAGCTTCTTCCCTGGGTGCACCAGCTTTTCCTCCAAGTGTCTTCCGCCCGTGAGGCAGCCGTGGCTCATCAGGAGACCTCCATTGCTGCAAAAGTCATTCCATCACCACCGACGCCCCTCCTGTAGACTCCTTCTCCATCCTTTGTCCCGTCCTCCTCCTCCCCTTCCACCTCGATTACACCAACTTAGACATAGGGTGTCACGGCAGCAGCAGAGGGGAACAGGGGACGACGGAGGCGCGGCTTGGGCCAGCAGAAGCCGCAGCATTGGACGCTCCATTCATTGCTACAAATCTGGAGGCGCCCATCGCTACACCGAGTGTCAGCAGCCGCTCGATAGGGCGCGGATCACTCGCGGACTCCAGGTTGCGTACGCAGTACGGTCTACGTTGAGCAGCACATCCTCAAGAAGCACGGCGACCACAACCGTAGCAGTTCCCGCTTCACCACTGGCGACCAGCGGCAACCCAGACCCAAGTGACAGCACCATTGCCAAGGTCCGACACCTTCTGGCGCTTCGCTTTCAGGGAGGTGCGAGTGTGTTGTCACAACCGGGTGGTTCACAGACTGTATGTTCGTCTGTTCTTGTGGCTCGGGATGACTCGTGTAGGGGGGCACAGTCGGCATGTGATGATGATGGGCCTGACAGTACGGATTGGATTCATGAGTCTCACCTTTGTTCCCTTCGTCGTTCCTCCCCACCTGCTGCCTAGCGTCCGTCCGAGGCCGAGTGTTCAGTTGCCCGCTATACAGTGACGTCCTCTAGTCGTGATCCCGGTGGCACTTGGATCATCGACTCCGGTGCCACTCATCACATGACCTGTCGTCACAGTGATTCTGTTGTCCTCGGCCCTATTGCATCTGTTCCTTCTGTCCGCACAGGCTCTGGTCAATCCTTGCCAGTCCAGGGTGTTGGGGTTGTCTGTTTCGATGGTCTGTCTAACCCCCTATATCTTTCCGAGGTGCTATTTGTGCCTGACCTTGAGTTCAATTTTCTTTCTGTACATGCTTGCACACTGATGGGACTCTCTGTGGAGCACACGACAGTGTCCACGACTGTGACTGCCATTGACACTCGTACCATTGTCCTTCGTGCCTTTGTTGTGGATGACCCCTATCGTGTCTCTCGAACTTGCGCTCCTTGCTCCCCCTCCCCTTCCGCTCGCATTTTTGTCACTTGTGTGCTGTCTCCTGAGCACCAGCGATTGCTTCATTTCTGCCTATGTCATGTAAGCTCCAACACTGAGTCGAAGCTCATTCACACACAGCCCGCCCTTGGTCTTGACGCGGCTTCTTTCAAGAAGCCGCCCAAGACCGACTGCCTCTTCTGTGCTTAAGGTAAGATGCATCATTGCACCTACCCTAACTCCCGTTCACGCACATTTCGCCCTCTTGAGTTAGTTCATTCGGAGCTTCTTGGTCCTCTACCTGTAGAGTCTCTGTCCGATCGGGGCCGATACGTCCGGACCCTGACTGGTGACTTCACCCGGATGCGGTGGGTCTACAGCTTGCGCTAAAAGAGTGATGCCGCTCTTGAGGTTCATCTCTGGCTAGTGATGGCTAAGCGTCAGTCTTTCCACAAGTTGCACACCTTCCACTCGGATCGCGACGGCGAGATCCTTGGCAAGTTGGACAGCTTCTTCGCCGAGCACATGATTTTTCATTAGGTCTCCGCTCCTGCTACTCCTCAGCAGAGCGGTGTTTCTGAGCGCTGGAACCGCACCATGGAGGATGCGGTTCGTGCTATGCGGTCTGAGTGCGGTCTTCCAGAGTCATTCGCTTTTGAAGGCTTCACCTACATGACTTGGGTCTGGAACCGCCTCCCGCACGGTCCTCTTCCGGACCACGTCACACCGTATGAGCTCTGATTTGGTCACCGTGCTGACTTTCGTCTCGCTCGCGTCTGGGGATCCTTGGCTTCTGTGTGGTGCACTGAGGACCAGCAGGGGTCCAAGGTCTCACCGCGGGGTCGCATGTGTGCCTTCGTCGGTATCTCCCCACGGTCAAAGGCATGGCGTTTTTGGGACCCTACTCGTCGTCGCATTGTTGAATCCTGCAATGCGCTCTTCTTTGAGTCCCTCACCTACCGTGATCTCACTTCGATCACATTGCTGTCCAACACACACGTTATCACGTGTGAGATTTCTCGATGGATGGGGAGTCTACGCCTGTGAGCACCGATCGCCATGCTCATGTGTCCATTCGAACTCCCTCCACTTCTTTGGCGCTTGATGACCCAGCGATCATCGCTATCGGTCCAGATATCTCTCAAGCACCGCCGGCTTCTACCCCTGTCCCTTCACGCCCCACAGGTACCCATGATCCTATACCTGCGCGTACTCCTGTGACCGTACCTGTGTGCGCCAGTACTCCTGCCTCTGTGCGTGGACCTACCTCACGTGCTCCTACTGTCACACTGAGCTCCATGTCTCCCACACCGACATCTCCTCTCACGGCATCACCAGCTTCCTTGCCTTAGCCCTCTCCAGCTGCAATTGTGCCCGTTCCTGAGCCTGAGGTGCGCCCCTGGAGCCCCGGTTACTCTCGTGAGTCTGGCGGTCATGTTCGACCATTGGACTCCGAGGCTCAGGGAGGGCCTGGTCCCACATCCAGGTGCTCCGCTTGTAGCATCGCGAGCGGTGATCCCGGCACAAAGGCCCTAGGCCTGAGTGTCCGCACTGAGCATGTAGAGGTACATCCAATGTTTCCCCGCAGGACACAACCTCATCACTCACGAGTTTCATATCGCTTGTGATGCAGCAGCCGATCTTGTGGTCGTCAGACCTAGTACTAAGGCGTGCGCTCTTGCCACGCAGAGATCTCCCTCTATGGCGCTTGACCCGGGCATATTGAGGGAAGCTCTCTCGTCACAGGATGCTGACGCTTGGTGTGCTGCTTGCAAGGATGAGCTTCATGTCATCCGAGAGCACAGAGTTTATGAGCTAGTCGACCTTCCACCTGGGAGGAAGGCTATTCACGTCAAGTGGGTTTTTCGCAAGAAGGTGAAGCCGGATGGCTAATTGGAACGCCACAAGGCTCGCTTGGTCGTCAAGGGGTACTCTCAGATTGAGGGCATTGATTACACTAACACCTTTGTCCCTGTCGGCTGCATGACCTCAGCTCGAGCTCTATTTGGTATAGTGGCTCAGCATGACTAGGAACTCCACCAGATGGATGTGAACAATGCGTTCCTCCATGGCTCTCTGGATGAGGATGTTTGCGGGGCTCAGCCACCCGGCTTTGAGGACGGTGACAAGGTATGGCGCTTGCGGAAGTCCTTGTACAGCTTCAAGCAGTCTCCTCAATATTGGAACCAGGAGATCACTGGCAGCCTGACTCGTACAGAATATGTACAGAGCGAGGCACATCCCTCTCTCTTCATTTGATGGATGCCTAAGTGATTCACCGCCATCCTCGTCTATGTCGACGACCTCTTGATCGTGTCTCCTTCATTGGAGGTCGTGAAGGAGGCCAAGGCTGTCCTCCACACTGCCTACATGATGAAAGACCTTGGTCCTGCAGCGGCGTTTCTTGGCATGGAGATTATGCGAGACCGCAGACGTCGTACTTTACTACTGCATCAGGCCCAATATGCACGTGTTATGGGGGAGCGCTTCAGCGACCTTCTCGGCGCAGTGCCCACGGCTTCCACACCTCTCACACCTGACGGGCAGGATGCCCTGAAGGTTGACAATCCCACACAGCTGGGGGAGACAGTGGATGTGACCCTGTACCTCTGTCTCATCGGACCTTTGATGTACCTGGCCACTACCAAACGTCCTGACATCGCATTCGCCGTCAACTTCCATGCCTAGTTTTTGCAGGCTCCACGCCCTAGAGCCCTTCACATGGCCGTGCGAGTGGTGCGGTACGTGGTCTCCACATCGTACCTCGGACTCTGCTTTTGTCGGTAGTGTTCGGTGGTCCTTGACGGCTACACTGACAGCGACTAGGCCTGGAGCCCATATGGATGCAGTCGCACCGATTACGTGTTCCTGCTCGGTGGGACCGTTGTATCCTGGCGCAGCGGGAAGCAGGGCTGCATTGCACGTGGCTCATCGGAGGCAGAGTACATTGCTCTGGGTGCAGGGGCTGCTGAGGCGGTATGGTTGTAGTGCCTGTTCCTTGAGCTCGGTCAGTCAGTACCCGCCATTGTGCTTCGTTGCGACACCCAGAGTGATCTTGCCATCGCAGAGAACACTCGTGTCTTTCATGCTCGCATTGCAGTTGAACACCACTTCGTGCCTGATCTGATGGAGCGACACATCATCTCCGTCATTTGGGTTGGCACTGACATGCAGCGTGCTGACTTCTTGACGAAGGCACTAGCACGCAGAAAGTTCCTGGTGGCCATTCGTTCTGTGGAACTTCGCCCCTTGCCTGAGAGTGGTTAAGTGTGGGGTGTGTATGTGTCTGTGCCATATTTGTCATTGCTCTCGTTTTTGCACTCGTCTCAGTGTTGCTCGTGTATGGACGTGCGTACCATCGGGTCATGGGGGAGTGTTGTGATTTGTGACGTTCCCGTCGACCTGTAAAGTTTACTATGACCACTCGGTCGTGTCCATACTCATGCAGATCCCTGATGCAGACCCTGGAGGCACCGGTGCGTCATCTAGTGGTGGACTACCATCCTGGAGCTGACTGACAAGCGTTCCAGAGCTCTGGACGCTACCCACGACCTCCCGCAATTCTTCTGCAGCACGCAGGAATTTATCGGTGGACTGGCCGTGGGCCCGATTTGCATGTTTTTGCATTGTGTGTCCACCATTTGATGCCGGATGCATGCATGTGACCAGTCGTAGCGTCCGGCTTTTGGTCCTGCACGTCTAGGTTCAGACGGCGTAGCGTTCTGATATGTCTACCCTAAGTTACGGCGAAAACAGTGGTTTTGGGCCGATTTTAGGATAGATCTTGCACTACCGCGTGCGACACCTGCCGTACGCCGCGGCAGGTACTTATGCCATGGACCTGTTGTTTGTCATTTCTCTCTGCAAATGCTATTGAAACATTCTGACAGTTTGCCTTGTGTCTCCTAGCCAGACCCTTGCCGTTGTGTGCACGACTTGTGACTGTCGTCACCGTCTGACCAGGCACTGACGCCCAGTCAGCGGCTGTGTCGTTAGGAAGCTTCCACACATCTTCTCAATGGTATGATCTGCAGGGATCAGAACCCACCTTTGTCCAATCATTGCACGAATGTAAACATGCACCAAAACGTTGTTTCCAACACACTGACAATACCGTAGTGTCTTTTGCGTTCGACAAAAGCAATTGTTTTCCTTCGTCCATTCAAGCACCTGAACAACTACGTTCTCTTGGACGAATCACTCTCAAAATTACCAAAAAAGCTATTTCTCTACACACCGTTTCACATTCTGCACTGAGTCTCCTAGGGACTGCGAGCGGAACGTGAAATTCCCACATTCCGCTCGCAATCCCTCATGGACTCCACGCGGACGTGCAATCCACAAGGGATTGCGAGCGGATCTACCTGCGAAACAAGCCGCGGACTTCGTCATCGACATTCAAAAATTGAGGATTCAAGAGGCGAAGTCGTAGTGACAGACCGACATACACAATAAGTTCAACAGAAATAAGACACAAACAATACCAGGAACCTTTGGACGAACATGTCCAAAATTCCAGGGCTAAAAATTATAGTTGAACTTGTTGGTGTGTGTGGCTTCCACCTGTCACGAGCGACGGCAAGGAGAGCAGCGCTACAGGAGAGCGCGACGACACTATCCTTGATGCGGACGCAGCTCGCACTGGAGCACCGAAGAGTGGTGGCTCCATCCACCAGCAGCTGCCAGAGAGCTGCCACGACGCCCTGGGTGCTTGTCGGGGTGTTTCGCGGTTTTTCTACAGACGCTAGAGTTTTCTCGGTGGACTGGCTCTTGAGCCCAATTTGCATGTTTTGTATTTCCTGTCCGCCGATCGGTGCCGGACTTGTGTGTGTGACCAGTCGTAGCGTCCGGCTTGAGATTTTGCATCTCTAGGTTCAGACGGCGTAGCGTTCTGATTTGTCTGCGCAGAGTTATGGCCAAAATAGTGTTTTTGGGCCGGTTTTAGGACAGACCTTGCACTGCCGCATGCGACACCTGTCGTGCGCCGCGGCAGGTATTTATACTGTGGACTTGTCATTTGTTGTCTCTCTCTGCAATTATATTAAGTTTGAGTTTCCTGATACTCTGTTCGTGTCCCTACCCAGACCCTTGCAGTTTTGTCTCTAACTGGTGATTGTTGTCACACGCTGACCTGGCGCTGACGCCTAGTGTCGCGGCAAGTGGTTAGGAAGGTTCTAGGAAACTTCTCATGGTATAAGAGCGGCGAGACCTCTCTCGCTGAGCTGCGCCGCAGAGACGCAGCACCGGCAGCAGCAGTGAGAGTCACCGCCGCCGCCGTATCCTGGGACTCGTTGCAGCCGTTTTCAGGAGCGACATCACCACGCGGTCCCGTCCACCTCACCCGGTGAGCTGTGCAGTCATCAGCTCCAGCAGCAGTCGTTTTTGGCTGGGCATTCTGACAAAAAAAAGGGGGGGGTAAGCAGCTCGCAGCAGCAGCTCGTAGCGCGAATCGGTGGCTGCAAGCTTCAGCAGCTCGCAGCGGAAGCAGCAGCGAGCAGCGGCAGCGGCAGCAAGCAACACCAGCGGCAGCAGCAGCCGCAGGCAGCAGCAGCAATGCGACGACAGCAGCAACAGCATTGCGCGAGCTGTAGCGCCAGCAGCAACAGCAGCAGCAGCAGTATTACAACAGCAGCAGCAGGAGCTCCAGGGTATGAAGCGCATGGTGCAACAGCTCATAGACCACGTGATCTCTGAGCAGGCTATTGCCATCATGCCGCTTCACACACCCTCTTCTTCCTTCTTGCCGTCCTCACCTCCGTCAGTGTCATCACCTGACGATGCCACGCCTCCCGACCTTAGCTCTACATCTGACACCCTACGCTCTGTGCTGGAGGCAGTTGGAGTCATCCCGACCAGTGACCCCTCCACTTCTGGGGTAGTCTCTTTGGCTCGCCATCGTCGTTCTCAGACTCGGCATGCAAGGCGGCGGAGAGCAAGTTTGGCGAGACGTGTGCACGAGGTAGCAGTAAACGCAGCATCGGCAGACGTCACCACGGAGCTCACTTCCTCCTCCCCAGTCGCAAAGTTGGTGTGGCACCCCTTCGCAGCTTCTACCGGTGCGTCGGTCGAGGGGGGGATGGAGTGTTCGCCGACGCCCACCGGCGAGTGCATGAGGGATGCGACAGACGATGCTTCACGACAGGGCGCTCTCAGTGAGGACGAGCCATCTGACGAGTGGTCCGACGTNCAGCTTCTACCGGTGCATCGGTCGAGGGGGGGATGGAGTGTTCGCCGACGCCCACCGGCGAGTGCATGAGGGATGCGACAGACGATGCTTCACGACAGGGCGCTCTCAGTGAGGACGAGCCATCTGACGAGTGGTCCGACGTAGACTCGGCGACTACAGTTGACGTAGCAGAGACCACAGAGGCAGGTGGGACAGTACCAGTGGATGAGGCAGTAGTATCTGTAGCGGTGTCAGCCGGCACATGTGGAGCAGACGTCCGTTCCGCTACATTGGTGACCAGTGGAGCGTCGCCAGACGTCCAGGCAATGGATGTGTCGGCCGCCATCGACGTCGTGACAGTACCAGCAGTTGCACTCAGTGCTACTGACGGGACGTTGGCAGTAGACGCGCCTCTGGGAGGAGTCTCAGGTGACGAGATCCCCTCGTCTCCTGTCCACGGGTTGGTCTGCCAAGTCCCCACAACTCCGGCCCAGGTGCCAGTCGTGGGGGGGATGGTGTGTCCGCTGACAATCGCGGCGGAGCTCGGCATTGGTGATGCGACTGCTCTATAGCGCAGGATGATCGAGGCGGATCGTTGTGACCGAGACTCTTCGTCAGAGGAGGATTGGTCCGATGCTGAGTCAGAGTCGAGGATGGATTTGGTGATCGTTGATGTTTTGGCGGATGACGTGACGACGGCCGATGCCGGAGCTGCACCCGACGATGCGCACGCTCCTACATTAGCTGGTGTGGAGACAGCTACCATGGTGCCAAGAGCAACAGCAAGAGGAGCAGGTGATACAGATGCTGATGCTCGGCCCACAGCAGACACCCAGGTGGTTCTGGAAGATAGTGCTGGGCAGCAGGAGGAGGTGATTGACTGCCAGGACGAGGTAGACCTCCTCGATGAGGACCAGTCGTCCGTCGTGGAGCGGTCGGACGCAGGGTCGGAGGCAGACAGAGAGGCCCAGTGCGCTGCTGTTCTTGTAGTAGCCGCGGCTAGAGCACGCGATAGTCTCTCGGTGAGAGCAGACGTCCGCGTGTGTGACATGGAGGATGCAGAGCGAGCTGTAGACATCCGATACCTTGCTACCTTGACCGGTGTCGTTGACACCACGCCGGTTTCAGCCGATGACATAGCTACGCTCATCCGAGCTACAGTTCCTATACCCGAGCGCCTACGCTCTACGGTCGACGAGCATGAGGCAGTGGTGGCTCGAGCAGAGGTGCACGTGCAGAGTCTCATGGCCGAGCTCGGGGAGGCCAGCAGCTGTTGGTACACTACGGATGCTTCTGTACGACAGCTTGATGAGATGTGCATGGAGGGTGTGCACACCCGTCTCGAGGCTGCGGAGTGGTCCCTATAGGATGCACATTGGCGACAGGAAGACGCACAACAGCAGGTGGATGATTGGTTGTGCACCAGGGGCTCGGCGTTTCTGCAGGGTGTATGGGCTCTCGATGACAGCAACAACGTTGCAGCGGCAGCTACACCGACGGATGACAACGTCTGGCCACCTGACACCCGAGTGTCGAGTGTGTCAGCAGCAGCCAGTGACTCCGCAGCACCACCCCCTTCTGGTGCAGCTGCTACGGATGCGGACGCGCTCAGTGGTGACGACCCCCTGCCAG
>SZWC01000729.1:59962-70205 GCA_023375785.1 Penium margaritaceum
ACGTCTGGCCACCTGACACCCGAGTGTCGAGTGTGTCAGCAGCAGCCAGTGACTCCGCAGCACCACCCCCTTCTGGTGCAGCTGCTACGGATGCGGACGCGCTCAGTGGTGACGACCCCCTGCCAGTAGCTGGTGATCAGGCAGCAGTTGAGTCGCCTATTGGCATGGAGAGCTTCCTACGCGATGAGGAGACGAGGATGTAGGAGGCAGTGACTCGCGCCGACGCGCACATGATGGAGGTCCACCATCAGATTCATTCCGCGACTGACCGCCTGCACGCCGTAGATGCAACTGGCCGGCAGGCTGCCGCAGCTTAGCTCGACGAACTGCACACGCATCTCGACGCAGCGCAGTCCGTGTGGCAGCATGCAGCACAACAGCTGGCATGCATACGGGAGGCGATACAGTTGGAGGAGGCCCTCAGCGCTGCACCAGTCACATCAGCAGATGACGACAGTAGTGACGACTAGAACAGCGATGACGATGACAGCGACGACGCCGCTCCGGGGTGAGGCTCTGTGCGGACACATCCCACCAACATCATCGTCACCCTTGCTATTGCTGTGCAGGGGTATGTGGCCATGGGGGAGTCGCGCTCCCTCCTCACGGATTGTGTTGGGAGCAGCCATCAGCTTTGCTCGTACTGTCACCCTCTGCAGCCCAGGGGGAGTGTTGGTGTGTGGACTTTGGTCTGACATCTTTTTTGAGGACAGCGAGGTTACTTAGGGTGCAGCACGATGCTATGGTCCAGGTTATGCTGGTCGAGACCCGCGCACCTGGTGAGTTTCACCGGTGTGATGTGGAGACCCATTGCCTCTATGTGTTATGTATGATCCATGCTAAGTTATGCTGGTCAAGACCCGCACACCTGTTGAGTTCTACCGGTGTGACGTGGAGACCCCTTGCATACATGTGTTATGTATGATCCATGCATGATGTGGTCGAGACCCGAGCACCCGGAGACACTTTTCCGGGGTCATGAGGAGACCTGTTTCTCTATCTCGTTTCCTTGATGTTTGACACGTAGGTGTGTGATTCACTTCGTGCATGGTCGAGACCCGGGCATTTGGTGGGATGCACCATTGTCACGAGGAGACCCTGTGCTGTGGTATGCTTGATCAGTGCTCGCGATGATTGCTTCCCTAAGCCATCATCTCTTGCCTTCGCTCAGACATCATTATGTTGACAGTTGTGTCAGCCAGGGGGAGTGTTGGTATGTGTGGATTCCACCTGTCACGAGCGACGGCAAGGAGAGCAGCGCTACAGGAGAGCGCAACGACACTATCCTTGATGCGGACGCAGCTGGCACCGGAGTGTTGTGCTTTGTGCCGTTCCTGTACAGTTTACTGTGACCACTCGGCCGTGTCCATACTCGTGCAGATCCCTGAGGCAGGCGGCCCTGGTGACACCGGCGCGACGACAGGCGGCGGACTACCCGTCTGGAGCTGACCGACCACTGTTCCAGAGCCCCAGACGTCACCGGGACTCCTTGCTGTGCCTTCTACGTCTTGCAGGCGCCTTTCGGCGGACTGGGCATGAGACCCATTTGCATGTTTTCGCATTGTATACTCGCTGTCAGTCGATGGATGCATGCATGTGACCAGTCGTTGCGTGCGTCTTTTGATTTTGGACGTCTAGGTTCATACGGCGTAGGATTCTGACATGTGTGCGCACAGTTACGGCCAAAACAGTGGTTTTGGGCTGATTTTAGGACAGCTTTTGGACTGCCGCGTGCGACACCCGCCGTGCGCCGCGGCAGGTATTTATGCGCTGGACCTGTCAGTTGTCATTTCTCTTTGCATATGCTATATTGAAGCATTCTGACACTTTGACTTGTGTCTCCTAGCCAAACCCTTGCCGTTGTGTGTACGACCTGTGACTGTCGTCACCGTCTCACTAGGCACTGACGCCCGGTCAGCGGCTGTGTTGCTAGGAAGCTTCTACGCACTTTATCATGGTATCAGAGCAGTGAGACAGTTCTCACTGAGCTGCGCAGCAGAGACGCAGCAGAGCAGTAGCAGTGAGAGTCACCGCTGCAGCAGATCTCCTGGGACCCGCTGGAGACGGCCGTTCGTCGTCCGCGCACTCCACCCACCACGTGAGATCGCAGCTGTTGAGGCAGCAGCAACAACGCGTACCGCCACGCAGAGGTGTGTGGCGGCTGCGGTGCGTGCAGCCGCCACTTCCCCCCACAGCCGCAGCAGCAGAGCAGCAGCAGCAGAGGCGGCGGCGGCAGCCGCGCAGCAGCAGCGCAGCAGCAGCGCAGGAGCAGCGGCCGCCACAGCAGCATGGCAGCAGCGGCGGCGGCAGCAGCGCAGCACCGGCGTCGGCAGCAGCAGCGTAGCAGCGGCAGCAGCACAGCAGCAGCAGCGGCATTCGCGGTGGCAGCAGCAGCGCAGCAGTGGCGGCAGCAGCGCAGCAGTGGCGGCAGCAGCAGCACACGGCGGCAGCAGCCAGCAGCAGCGTGCGGCGGCGGCAACCAGCAGCAGCTGCAGCGCGCAGCAGCAGCGCCGCGCGCAGCAGTAGCCGCCGCACGCAGTAGCAGCTGCAGCAGCGCAGCCGCCGCTGCCACCGCTGCGCACGCAGCTACGCAGCTGCTACTGCAGCTCACAGCACAGCTGCAGCAGCAGCTAGGCGGAAGCTGCTGCGCAGCTTCCACGGAGCTGCCGCGCGCCACCGTGCAGCGGTAGAACCGTGACAAGAAAAAGAAAAGGAAAAGGGGAGGGGACGAGCTGACGTCAGCATTGTTGGTTGCTGACGTCATCAGGTCGTGCTGACGTCAGCAACCACTTGCTGACGTCAGCATTACACTATGCCAAATTTTCAACCGAAAAGTCAAAAGTTGCCTGCGTTTCAACTCACCAAGAAACGCAGTCGGTTTTGAAATCCGGCAAACTTCACCTGTCGTCCCATAGTGAACAGCGACATGAGTTCGCCCGACGACAAGGACAAGGGACCATGTGATCCCTCCTCCTCTTCTTCACGGGTATTGAGCCCTCACTCGCAGGCCATTGAGGACCTGCACAGCCAGCAGGAGGAGATGCGTCATCTGCAGCAAGAGCAAACTGACGCTATCCGCACGCTGACTGAGCTCTTGCGCATTCAGTCCACGGCTCCTCCGCGGACTTCTGAGGGAGCTGCCGGCATTGCGGCCTCCACCCAGCACTCGGCTCGGGTGCCCGTGACAGGTGCCTCGCCTGCTTCACCTCCTGGTGTGGTCTCCCCACCACCTGCGGACCTCCTTGATGACGAGCCATTCATGCCAGGCATTGAGGATGACTCCCAGGAGCGGGAGATTCGTCTTCTACAGGAGCGCCTCCGTGAGCTGTAGACGGGTATCCGACCGCCACCCGTGTCCCCGATACGATCGTCACCTGACTTCCCCAGTGATCATCCCCTTCCAGGATTTTTTCCCGTCACTCGCCCTCCTCAGCTGGCGGCTGCTCTCCCCACGGAGCGGCAGCCAAAGGAATTTGAGGCACCACCTCCACGGTACATCAGCGAGGATGGATTTGACTGCTGGGAGATCCTGTTCCAGGTGTGGGCCACTTCTGAGGGAGTGTGGCCTTACTACCACAGCCCATACCAGTCTACAGATCTAGCACAGGTGCTGACAGCAGCCTTAGCCATGCGAGGGCTTCTCTACGCCATGCCACGCGAGACTGTCGTTGACTTTCGTCCCTTCCTCGGCGAGGCTGGCACAGGCACCGGAGCTGATCTTCGTGGAGGCTGGGATCTGGCATTGTCCCTACTGGCTGCAGAGACGCACACCACGCGTGCGTCACACATTCGCGCTTTCCACTCCCTCCGTCAGGGATAAGCGGAGCCTGCAGCGGATTACTGGCAACGCGCCATGCGTATCTACACACGCCTGGGGACCTCAGGGGGCACACAGCTGTGGGCGCTTCGGACGATCATGCTCGGAGTTCGCCTGGAGTACACCGACATATTCACACGGTACAGCGACGCTGCTCTCGAGCCTTTCTCAGCCACCCTGCAGCTGCTCCCGTGGGCCCATCAGCTTTTCCTCCAGGTGACGTTGGTCCGCGAGGCAGCGGTAGCACATCAAGAGACTTCCCTCGCTGCAGCAGTCCTCGCCTCACCACCATCTTCCCTCTTGCAGTCACCCTCACCTTCCTCCATCACGACCTCATCTTCCTCCTCCTCTTCGACCCCGTCTACACCTATGCAGACGTAGGGCATTGCAGCAGCTGCCCAGGGGAAGAAGAAGAATAGGAAGCGCGAATTGGGTCAGCAGCAGCCGTCATCCAGTGGTAGCAGTGGCCGTTCCGTGCACTGCTACAACTGTGGAGGTGCCCATCGCTTTACCGAGTGCCAGTAGCCGCTCGACTGGGACCGCATCACTCGCGGACTTCAGGCTACCCATGCTGCTCGCACCGCGTCCGGCACGTCGACCGCACACTCCTCTGGACGCGCGGCGACTATGACTGCAGCTGTCCCTGCATCCTCACCGGCGAGCAGCAGCGATCCAGACCCACGTGACCACACCATTGCCGAGCTTCGTCGTCTTCTAGCGCTTCGCTTTCGAGGAGGTGTGAGTGTGTTGTCATCGTCGAGTGGGTCACAGACCGCTTGTTCGTCCGTCCTCGTGACTCGTGATGACACGTGTGGGGGAGCACAGTCCGCATGTGATGATGATGGGCCTGACTGCACTGACTGGATTCATGAGTCTCACCTTCGTGATGTACGTCGTTCCGTCCCACTGACGGCTCAGCGTCCCTCTGATGCCGAGTGTTCTATTGCTCGTTGTACAGTGACGTCCACCAGTCGTGACTCCGGTGGCACTTGGATCATCGATTCCGGTGCCACCCACCACATGACGTGTCGTCGTAGTGACTTTGTGGTACTTGGTCCTGTCACGACTGTCCGTTCTGTTCGTACAGGTTCTGGTCAGTCCTTACCGGTCCACCGTATTGGGGTTGTATGCTTTGATGGTCCGTCTGGCCCCCTGTATCTCTCTGACGTGCTGTTCGTGCCTGATCTTGAGCTCAGCCTGCTATCTGTGCGTGCCTGCACTCTGATGGGTCTCTCCGTTGAGCATACCGCTGATTCATCGACTGTGACTGCTCTTGACACCCGTAGCATTGTCCTGCGTGCTTCAGTCGTAGATGATTTGTACCGCATTGCTCGGCCCTCCTCCCCTTGCTCTCCCTCCTCCTCTGGTCGCGTTTTTGTCACTGGTGTTCTATCCCCGGAACACCAGCGGTTGCTTCACCGACGTCTGTGTCACGTGGGCTCCGACACCGTGTCGAAGCTCATCCGGATACAGCCCGCTCTTGGTCTTGATGTGGCTTCTTTCGAGAAGCCACCCAAGACCGACTGTCTTTTTTGCGCTCAAGGTAAAATGCACTGGTGCACTTACCCTGATTCGCGTTCCCGAGCACTGAGGCCCCTCGAGTTGGTCCACTCGGACCTGCTCGGTCCTCTCCCGGTGGAGCCGCTGTCCGAGAGGGGCCGGTATGTTCTGACGCTGACTGATGACTTCACCCGGATGCGGTGGGTCTACAGTCTGCGTCAGAAGAGTGACGCCGCCCTTGCGGTTCGGCTCTGGCTCGTGGTGGCTGAGCGTCAGTCTCGCCACACGCTACATACCTTTCGCTCGGATCGCGGCGGCGAGTTCCTTGGCGAGATGGACTCTTTCTTTGCTGAGCATGGCATTTTTTACCAGGTCTCTGCTCCTGCTACCCCACAGCAGAACGGTGTATCTGAGCGCTGGAACCGCACCATGGAGGATGCGGTCCGCGCCATGCGGTCTGAGTGCGGTCTCCCGGAGTCCTTCGCATTCGAGGGCTTCGCCTGCATGACTTGGGTCTGGAACCGCCTCCCGCATGGTCCGCTTCTGGATCATGTTACACCGTACGAGCTCTGGTTTGGCCACCGTGCCGATCTTCGTCTCGCACGCGTCTGGGGATCCCTGGCCTCCGTATAGTACACCGAGGACCAGCAGGGGTCCAAGGTCTCCCCTCGGGGTCGCTTGTGTGCCTTCATCGACATCTCCCCGTGGTTGAAGGCCTGGCGTTTTTGGGACCCCACTCGTCGTCGTGTCATTGAGTCCTGTGACGCGCTGTTTTTTGAGTCACTCACATACCGTGATATAACTTCGATCACAGCGCTCTCTTCGGCTCATATCCCTTCCTGTGAGGGTCCTCCGCGGATGGGGGAGAGCTCTTCGCCAGCGACCATTCCTCGCCAGGCTGATGTGTCCGCTCGAGTCCCCTCTCGATCTCCAGCACTTGATGATCTGGCTATCATTGCCGTTGGTCCAGAGATTCCGCCTGTCCAGCCAGCTTCGTACCCCACAGGTACCACCTCTCCCACGCCTCCTCCTGCATCACCCTCTGTGTCCACTGGCACCCCTGTTCTGGCGTCTCACCCAGCCCAGCCCACTCCTGTCTCTACGTCGCCTGACACTCCTGTCTCTGTGTCCGGGCCAGCCTTGCCCGCTGTCATCCCCAGCTCAGTGTCCCCCACACACGCATCTCCGCGCACGGCTTCTCCGACTGCCTCATCTCAGCCCTCACCAGCTGTGGTCGTACCTGTCCCTGTGGTCGTACCTGTTCCTGAGCCTGAGGTGCGCCCCTCGACCTCGCAGGTCGAGGGGTAGGTAGCAGTCGCGCGACTCGGCGCAGGTGGAGCCGCCGTCGCCGCCGCCGCCGGAGAGAGGGGGCACGAGGGCCACTGTGTCGAGGTCGCGGAAGCCGAGGGAGGAGAGGGGCAGTGAGGACAGAGGGGAGAACGGGTGGTAGACTCGGCGGGAGTTGTGCACGAGGGAGAAGAAGGCGGTGGAGCTGCAGGGGTCGGGGTGGAGGAGGAGAGCGGGACTCCAACTCCTGCAACAACTCTCCGCATCCCCATCTTCGCCGTCTTCTACAACATCTCCATCTCACAGAAATTCAGAGATGATAGAGAAGAATGTATGAGCAACAGCGTACTGAAGTGTCTTTTATATTCGCCTTTCTTCTTTAGCATTGGATCAATGGACAGTTCTGAGAAGTTTCCTAGAACCTTCTTAACCACTTGCCGTGACACTGGGCGCCAGCGCCAGGTCAGCGTGTGACAACAATCACCCGTTAGAGACAAAACTGCAAGGGTCTGGGTAGGGACACGAACAGAGTGTCAGGAAACTCAAACTGAATATAATTGCAGAGAAAGATAACAAATGACAAGTCCACAGTATAAATACCTGCCGCGGCGCACGACAGGTGTCGCACGCGGCAGTGCAAGGTCTGTCCTAAAACCGGCCCAAAAACACTATTTTGGCCGTAACTCTGCGCAGACAAATCAGAACGCTACGCCGTCTGAACCTAGAGATGCAAAATCTCAAACCGGACGCTNTCTTCTTTAGCATTGGATCAATGGACAGTTCTGAGAAGTTTCCTAGAACCTTCTTAACCACTTGCCGCGACACTAGGCGCCAGCGCCAGGTCAGCGTGTGACAACAATCACCTGTTAGAGACAAAACTGCAAGGGTCTGGGTAGGGACACGAACAGAGTGTCAGGAAACTCAAACTGAATATAATTGCAGAGAAAGATAACAAATGACAAGTCCACAGTATAAATACCTGCCGCGGCGCACGACAGGTGTCGCACGCGGCAGTGCAAGGTCTGTCCTAAAACCGGCCCAAAAACACTATTTTGGCCGTAACTCTGCGCAGACAAATCAGAACGCTACGCCGTCTGAACCTAGAGATGCAAAATCTCAAACCGGACGCTACGACTGGTCACACACACAAGTCCGGCACCGATCGGTGGACAGGAAATACAAAACACGCAAATCGGGCTCAAGAACCAGTCCACCGAGAAAACTCTAGCGTCTGTAGAAAAACCGCAAAACACCCCGACAAGCACCAAGGGCGTCGTGGCAGCTCTCTGGCAGCTGCTGGTGGATGGAGCCACCACTCGTCGGTGCTCCGTGATAAAGTGCGTAGAAGCTTCCTAGCAACACAGCCGCTGACCGGGCGTCAGTGCCTAGTGAGACGGTGACGACAGTCACAGGTCGTACACACAAAGGCAAGGGTTTGGCTAGGAGACACAAGTCAAAGTGTCAGAATGCTTCAATATAGCATATGCAAAGAGAAATGACAACTGACAGGTCCAGCGCATAAATACCTGCCGCGGCGCACGGCGGGTGTCGCACGCGGCAGTCCAAAAGCTGTCCAAAAATCGGCCCAAAACCACTGTTTTGGCCATAACTCTGCGCACACATGTCAGAATCCTACGCCGTCTGAACCTAGACGTCCAGAATCAAAAGACGCACGCAACAACTGGTCACATGCATGCATCCATCGACTGACAGCGAGTATACAATGCAAAAACATGCAAATGGGCCTCATGCCCAGTCCGCCAAAAGGCGCCTACAAGACGTAGAAGGCACAGCAAGGAGTCCCGGTGACGTCTGGGGCTCTGGAACAGTGGTCGGTCAGCTCCAGACGGGTAGTCCGCCGCCTGTCGTCGCGCCGGTGTCACCACGGCCACCTGCCTCAGGGATCTGCACGAGTATGGACACGGCCGAGTGGTCACAGTAAACTGTACAGGAACGGCACAAAGCACAACACTCCCCCATGACCCGATGGTACGCATGTCCATACGCGTGCAGCACTGGTACAACCACATAGTGAGTGACACAGACAGATGAGACGGCTACGTACATCCCACACTCAACCACTGTCACGCACGGCGCGAAGCCCAACAGAACGAATGGCCACCAGGAACTTTCCGTGGGCAAGTGCCTTCGTCAAGAAATCAGCTCGCTGCAATTCAGTGCCAACCCACATGATGGAGATCACGCGTCGCTCCACCAGATCACGAACGAAGTCATGCTCAACCGCAATGTGCTTTGTGCGAGCATGAAACACACCAGAGTTCTCCGCAATGGCGAGAGCACTCTGGTTGTCGCAACGCAGCACAATCGCGGAAACTGACTGCCCAAGCTCAAGATGTTGTGATTTGTGCCGTTCCTGTACAGTTTACTGTGACCACTCGGCCGTGTCCATACTCGTGCAGATCCCTGAGGCAGGCGGCCCTGGTGACACCGGCGTGACGACAGGCGACGGACTACCCGTCCGGAGCTCACCGACCACTGTCCCAGAGCCCCAGATGTCACCGGGACTTCTTGCTGTATCTTCTACGTCTTGCAGGCGCCTTTCGGCGGACTGGGCATGAGGCCCATTTGCATGTTTTTGCATTGTATACTCGCTGTCAGTCAATGGATGCATGCATGTGACCAGTCGTTGCGTGCGTCTTTTGATTATGCATGTCTAGGTTCAGACGGCGCTGGATTCTGAGATGTGTGCGTAGAGTTACGGCCAAAATAGTGGTTTTGGGCCGGTTTTAGGACAGCTCTTGGACTGCCGCGTGCGACACCCGCCGTGCGCCGCGGCAGGTATTTATGCCCTGGACCTGTCAGTTGTCATTTCTCTCTGCATATGCTATATTGAAGCATTCTGACACTTGCACTTGTGTCTCCTAGCCAAACCCTTGCCGTTGTGTGTACGACCCGTGCTTGTCGTCACCGTCTGACTAGGCCCTGACGCCCGGTCAGCGGCCGTGTTGCTAGGAAGCTTCTACGTACTTTCTCATGGTACCAGAGCAGTGAGACAGTTCTCACTGAGTGCGCAGCAGAGACGCAGCAGAGCAGCAGCAGTGAGAGTCACCGCTGCAGCAGTTCTTCTGGGACCCGTTGGAGACGGCCGGTCGCCATCCGCGTACTCCACCCACCACGTGAGATCGTAGCTGCTGAGGCAGCGGCAGCTGCGCGTACCGCCACACAGAGGCGTGTGGCGCCTGCGGTGCGTGCAGCCGCCACCCCCCCCCACAGCCGCAGGAGCAGAGCAGCAGCAGCAGAGGCGGCGGCGGCAGCCGCGCAGCAGCAACGGCCGCCACAGCAGCGGCGGCAGCAGCGGCAGCAGCAGCAGTGCAGCAGTAGCGTCGGCAGCAGCAGCGCAGCAGCGGCAGCGGCATAGCAGCAGCAGCGGCAGTTGCGGCGGCAGCAGCAGGATAGCAGTGGCAGCAGCAGCAGCGCGCGGCAGCGGCAGCCAGCAGCAGCAGCGCGCGGCGGCGGCAGCCAGCAGCAGCTGCAACGCGCAGCAGCGGCCGCTGCGCGCAGCAGCAGCAGCAGCAGCAGCGCAGCCGCCGCTGCCACTGCTGCACGCGCAGCTACACAGCAGCTGCTGCAGCTGACAACACAGCTGTAGCAGCAACTGGGCGGAAGCTGCTTCGCAGC
>SZWC01000729.1:115320-182197 GCA_023375785.1 Penium margaritaceum
GTGGGCAGTGAGACGGGATGGTTTGAGGGTCGAAGACCCTCAAGCACCGTGATTTTGGCCTTGTCGGCCAAGGATTCCATCCAATCTGTTACATTGGTATCAGAGCTCTAGAGCTCGAATCCCACGTCGGATTTACCGGAGATGCCGAGGTGGCTCTCACTCCTAGTGGGGGGGGGAGTGCAGCGTGGCAGTGCCACGCCGACCGGTCGAAGGAGCCACGTGGCTCGAGCGGGGTCACCTCGAACTGTTGGCGGTGAGACAGGATGGTTTGAGTGTCGGAGACCGTCAAGCACATCGGTTTTGGCCTAGTCGACCAAGGATTTCGTCAAATCTGTTACGACGTCGATCACACGTGTCGAAATGATCGAACATACATGTACAAGTGTCGAGTTACAAATGAAGCATAAATGGGGTCGTTAGGTGGGACGTTGAGCGACGCTTGCAAAGTCGCGTCGTGAGTGGTCGGATTCGAGAAGGTCCGCCGAGAAGTCAAGGGTCTTCGAGAATCGACGGTGAAGATGCGCGATGCATCTTTATAAATCCAGATTCGTCGAGATGCGTCGAGAAGTCGACCGAAAGGTGGTGACGCTTCTGTTCGTAGGTTGGCAAGAGTGGTTGAAGCTGTCAGAGGGTTTAAGAATATGCACTAAGGGCGAGGCAGTTGGTTAGTTTGTCCTCGGCCGACGGAGTGAATATCGTGGTTCTCGCGACGCAATGGACTGTTTGTGTAATAAAAGAAATGCCCACTCGAGAAGATTACAGACCCGTGTATGTCTGGTACGTAACGCTTCCTCCCCTTTAATCTGCGACATCCCGGCGCGCATGCACATGTGGTCTGGAGTTGGCGGTAGTAGCCGTCAATAAGGTGATTGACGTCTCGAAGATTTTCGTAGGGTTCCTAGCTCTTATGCGCGGCGTCGTAGCTGTGCCACTTCACGAGATATTCTGTCGTCTTGCCTCGTCGTTGGTGGCCAAGAATGTCCTTGATGACGTACTCCGTGTCTTCGTCCACTTGGCGGAGGAGGGACATCTCTGAGAACATTCCAGGAAGCTTCCTAGCACGCTTGCCACTGGCTGGGCGTCAATGCTCAGTCAGCTTGTGGCGTCAGCACAGGTTAGACGCGAAACGACGAGGGCTTGGCTAGAAGACACGAACACAGTGTCAAATGTGATTCCATAAACAAACACATGCAGAGAGAGTTAACAAATAACACGTCCATAGCATGAATACCTGTCGACACGCCCGACGGGGGTCGCACGCGACAGTGCAAGGTCTGTCCTAAAACTGGCCCAAAAACACTATTTCGGTTGTAACTCTCCGCGAAAAAATGAGAACACTACGCCGTCGGAACCTAAAGATGATGGCTCGGGCAACCAATCATAGCGAGCAACGATCAAGCATAGCATAGCACAGGGTCTCCTCATGACAATGGTGCATCCCACCAAGTGCCCGGACCTCGACCATGCAAGAAGTCAATCACAAACTTACGTGTCCAAAATCATGCAAGAGAGAGAGAAACAAGGTCTCCTTGTGACCCCGGAAAATGTCTCCGGGTATTCGGGTCTTGACCACACTGTGCATGGATCATACATAACACACAGAGGCAATGGGTCTCCATGTCACACTGGTAGAACTCACTAGGTACGCAGATCTCGACCAGCATAACCTTGATTAGAGCATCGTGCCACACCCCAAGTAACCTCGATGTCCTCATAATGGTGTCAGGCCAAAGCCCACACACCGACACTCCCACTGGGCTGCAGAGGCTGACCGCACGAGCAAAGCTGAGGGTTGCTCCCAATACAATCCCTGAGGGAGCACGGCTCCCCATGGCTACACAACCCTGCATAGCAATAGTAAGGGTGACAACGATGCCGGTGGGATGTGCTTGCAGAGAGCCTCACCCTGGGACACCGTCGTTGCTGTCGTCGTCGTCACTATTGTCGTCATCACTGTCGTAGTCTTCAATGTTGTCGTCACCTATAGATGTTACTGGTGTAGCGCTGAGGGCCTCCTCCAAAATGATCACCTGTGGTATGGCCTCCAACTGTTGAGCTGCATATCGCCTCGCGGCCTCCGCAGCGTTGAGGCACGTGTGAAGCTCGACAAGTTTTGACGCAACAGCCGACCGGCTGGTTGCATCTACGGCATGTAAGTGGTCAGTCGCGGAACGAAGCTGACGGTGGACCTGGATCGTGTGTTCATCGGCACGCGCCACAACCTCTTGTAGCCTCGCGGTCTCATCCCGTAGGAAGGAGTGGAGCTGCGCCTGCTCGTCGCACAAGTCAATGTCCCATACGTTAGTCGTCGACTCAAGTGCCGCCTGGCCACAGGCTGCTCGCAGGGTGTGGGCACAACACAATGAGTCGCCACATAAATCGAGGGGGCTGTAGGAACGGTTGTTGCGATGGCACCTCATGCTTGTGACACACATGCCGCCCGGCCGTCAGCTGCTGGCCGGACGTCGGCATGTGTAGGTACATTTGCATCCGCGACGTCGTCGCGGGCATCAATGGTGCGGTCAGTACTATGGTGCTCCTCGCGACCCCTGGTGCGCAACCCATCATCCTCTTACTGATGGAGGTTTGCCTATTCTAGTCTTCCATCCTATAGAGACCACTCAGCTTCCTGAAGATACCTGTGTACATCCTCCACACACTCCTCCACAGCTTGTCATGCTAGAACATCCACGATGTAATAGCGGCTGCTGGCCTCCCGGAGCTCGACCATGAGACTCTGCACGTGCGCCTCAGCTCGAGCCACCACTACCTCCGGCGCATCGCTACCCTAACCGGTCTCGCTGACACCATGGCGGTTCCACCCTAGGACAAAGCTAATCTTATCGAGCTACAGTTCCTGTACCCGAGCGCCTACGTTCTGTGGTCGATGAGCAGGAGGCAGTGGCTCGGTGTCAGCGCTCAGTCAGCTCGCGGCGTCAACACAGGTTAGATGCAAAATGGCAAGGGTTTGGCTAGACGACATGAACACAGTGTCAAATGTGCTTCCATAAATAAACACCTGCAGAGAGTGTAAAAAAATGATAGGTCCACAGCATAAATACTTGCCTTAGTGCACGACAGGTGTCGCACGCGACACTACAAGGTCTGTCCTGAAACCGGTCCAAAAACACTGTTTTGGTCGTAGCTTTGCGCAGATTAATCAGAACTAGGGCCCTAGCCGCGCCCTAGTCGAGGGTGCAACTACGTCGCCCTCAAGTAGGACGCCCTAGTTGCGCCCTACTTGACCCCCGGTTGCACCCTGGTTGCGGCCTACTTGCGCCCTACTTGCGCATTAGTTGCATTCTACTCGCGCCCTAGTTGCGCCCTTCTTGCGTCCTACTTGCACCCTATTTCTTCCCTCTGTGCACCCTAGTTGCACCCTAGTTGTGCCCTAGTTGTGCCTTAGTAGGGCACTAGCTACGCCCTTGTTACTGCCTACTTGCGCGCTACTTGTGTCCCACTTGTGCCCTACTCGCCCCCTACTTACACCATACTTGCGCCGAAGTTGCACTCTAGTTGCGCCCTAGTTGCAACTTAAGGGCGCCTCAGTTGGGCACTAGCTACATCCTAGTACCGCCCTAGTTGTGCCCTCCTTATGCACTAGTTGCACCCTTGTTGCACCCTAGTTGTGCCCTAGTTGCGCCTTACTTGTGCCCTACTTGCCCCCTAGTTGCGCCCTTATTCCGCCCTAGTTGGGTCCTACTTGGACCCTTCTTGCACCCTACTTGCGCCTACTTGCGACGTAGTTGCACCCTAGTTGCGCCCTAGTTCCATCCTAGTTACGCCCTAGTTGCGCCATAGTTACACCCTTCTTGTGCCCTAGTTGCTCCTGACATGCGCCTTAGTTGCGCCCTAGTTCTGCCCCAATCAGGCACTAGCTATGCCCTTGGTGTGCCCTAGTTGCGCCCTAGTTTTTTCCCTGGTTGTGCCTAATTTACACCCTACTTACACCCTAGTTGTTGAATAGTTGCGCCTCAGTTGGTCATTATGGACACCCTAGTTGTGCCCTCAGTACGTCCAAGTTGCGTCTTAGTTGCCCCCTACTTGCGCCGTACTTACGCCTTCGTTGCGCCCGAGTTGCACCCTAGTTGCGCCCTAGTTGCGCCCTATTTGTGCCCTAGTTGCGCCCTAGTTGCGCCATATTTGCACCCTGCTTGCGCCCTACATGCGTCCTAGTTGTTCCTTTCTTGCGCCCTATTTGCATCCTACATGCGCCCTAGTTACACCCTAGATGTGCCTGAGTTGCGCCCTAGTTGCACCCTACTTGTGCCCTATTCATACCCTTCTTACGCCCTAGTTGTACACAAGTTACGCCCTAGTTGCGCTGTGGTTGTGCCCTACCTGCACCCTTCTTGCACCCTAGTGGAGCCCTTGTTATGCCCTAGTTGCGCCTTACTTGCGCCGTACTTGCACCCTTGTTTCACCCTAGTTGCGCACTTATTACACCCTACTTGCACCCTACTTGTGGCCTAGTTGCATCCTACTTGTACTCTAGTTGCGCCCTAGTTGTACCCTTGTTCGGTCCTAGTTGCGCCCTAGTTGCGCCCTAGTTGCCTCTTTCTTACGTCCTACGTGCGCCCTAGTTGCATCCTAGTTGCGCCCTAGTTGTGCCCTACTTACGCCTCAGTTGGGCACTAGCCACGCCCTAGATGCGCCCTAGTTGCGCCCTAGTTACGCCCTTTTGCGTCCTACTTGAGCCCTCCTTGCGCCCTAATTGTGCCTTGGTTACACCCTAGTTGCGCCCTCGTTGCACCTTAGTTGGGCACTTGCTACTCCCTAGTTGCGCCTCAGTTGCGCCCTAGTTATGCCGTAGTTACGCCCTAGCTGGGCACTAGTTGCGATAAGTTGAGCCCTAGTTGCACCCTAGTTTCACCCTAGTTGCATCCTAGTTGCGCCATGCTTACGTCCAAATTGCGTCCTAGTTGCACTCTAGTTGCGCCCTAGTTGCGCCCTGCTTGCATCCCACTTGCGCTCTAGTTGCACCCTAGTTGCGCCCTAGTTGCGCCTCAGTTGGACATTAGCTACGTCCTAGTTGCAACCTAGTTGAGCCCTAGTTGTACCCTAGTTGTGGCCTAGTTGCGTCCTTTTTGCGCCCTAGTTGCGTCCTACTTAAGCCCTAGTTGTGCCTGACTTGCAAAAAAGTTGCGCCCAAGGTGCCCCTCAGTTGGGCACTAATTACATCCTAGTTGTGCGCTAGTTGTGCCCTAGGTGTGAACTCGTTGCACCCTTCTTATGCCCTAATTGTGCCCTACTTGCGCCCTAGTTGTGCTCTAGTTTGGCCCTACTTGTACCCTACTTGCGCAATAGTTGCGCCCTAGTTGTGCCCTAGTTGTGTTCTATTTGCGCCCTACTTGTTCCTGAATTGCGTCCTTGTTAAGCCATTGTTGTGCCTGAATTACGCCCTACTTGCGCTCTACTTCCTTCCTACTTGCACCGTAGTTATGCCCAAGGTATACCCTAGTTGCGTCCTACTTGCGTCCTACTAGCGCCCTAGTTATACCCTAGTTCCACCCCAGTTGCGCCCTACTTACGCCCTACTTGTGCCCTAGTTACGCCCTACTTGCGCCCTAGTTATGCCCTACTTGCACCCTAGTTGCGCCCTAGTTGCGCCTCAGTTGGGCACTAGCTACGTCCTAGCGCCCTAGCTGCGTCCTCGTTGCACCCTAGTTGTACCCTACTTACGTCCTAGTCACGCCCTTCTTGCACCCTATTTGCGCCCTACTTGTGCCCTAGCTTCCCTATTGTTGTGCCATAGTTGGGCACTACCTACATTCCAGTTGTACCCTAGTTCCACCCTAGTTGCAACCTAGTTGCACCCTAGTTGCGCCCTGGTTGTGCCCTAGTTGTACCTAGTTGCAACTGATTTGCACCGTACTTGCGCCCACTTGCATCCTAGTTGCGTCCTAGTTGCACCCTACTTGCACCCTACTTGCACTCTTCTTGTATCCTAGTTGTGCCCTACTTACACCCTTCTTGCGCCCTAGTTGTGCCCTAGTTCCGTCTTGGTTACACCCCACTTGCACACTACTTGCACCCTAGTTGTGCCCTATTTGCGCCCTACTTGCGCCTTAATTATACCCAAGTTGCATCCTAGTTGCGCCTCAGCTGCATCCTACATGCACGCTATTTGCTCCTTGGTTGCGCCCTTCTTGCACCCTAGTTGTGCCTTAGGTGCACCTCCATTGGGCACTAGCTATGCACTAGTTGTGCCATAGTTGCGTCCTAGTTGCACACTATTTGCGTCTTAGTTGCACCCTAGTTCCAACCTTGTTGCACCGTCGTTGCGCCCTACTTGCACCCTAGTTGCACCCTCGTTACGCCCTAGTTGTGCGCTAGTTGTGCCTCAGTTGGGCGCTTGCTACGCCCTAGTTCCGCCCTAGTTGTGCCCTAGTCCTACCCTACTTCAGCCCTGCTTGCGCCTTGCTTGTGCTCTAATTGCGCCGTAATTGCACCCTAGTTACGCCCTACTTGCGTCCTAGTTGCACCCTAGTTGCATCCTAGTTGCGCCAAACTTACGCTCTACTAACATCCTACTTGCACCCTAGTTGAGCCCTAGTTGGGCCCCATTTGCGCCCTAGTTGTGCCCTACTTGCGCCCTATATACTTTCTAGTTGCGACCTAGTTGCGCCCTAGATGCGCCCTACTTGCATCCTAATTGTGCCCTAGTTGCGTCTCAGTTGTACCCTAGTTGAGCCCTAGTTGCGCCTGAGTTAGGCACTAGCTACACCCTAGATGTGCCCTAGTTGCACCCTTGTAGTACCCTCGTTGTGCCCTACTTACGCTGTACCTACGCCCTTGTTGTGTCCTACTTGTGCCCTATTTGTGTCCTAGTTGTGTTCTAGTTGCGTCCTACTTGCGCCGCACTTGGGCACTAGCTACGCCCTATTTGTTTCCTAGTTGCGTCCTATATGCACCCTAACGACGCCCTACACGTACCCTGCTTTCGCCCTAGTTGCACCCTAGTTGGGCCCTACTTCCGCCCTACTTGCGCTATGGTTGTGCCCTAGTTACACACTAGTTGCGTCCTACTTGCGCCCTACTTGCGCCCAACTTGCCCCCTAGTTAAGCCCTACTTGCACCCTAGTTGCGCCCTACTTTCTCCCTAGTTGCGCCCTAGTTGTGCCTCAGTTGGGCACTAGCTGTGCCCTACTTGTACCCTAGTTGTGTCCAACGTGCGCCCTAGTTGCAATCTACTTGCTCTCTACTTGTGCCCTAGGTGCGCCCTAGTTGCGCCCTACTTGTACCCTAGTTGCGCACTACTTGCGCCCTACTTGCACCCTAGTTGTGCCCTACTTGCATCTTATCTGTGCCCTACTTGTGCCCTACTTGCGCTTTACTTGCGCGCTATGTGCACCCTAGTTCCGCCCTAGTTGCGCCCTGTTGTGACCTACTTGCGCCCTACTTGCGCCCTCCTTGCGTCCTAGTTTCATCCTAGATGCGCCATAGGTACGCCATAGTTGCGCCCTACTTGTGCCCTAGTTCTGCCCTAGTTCCGTCCTAATGGTGCCCTAATCACACCCCAGTTGTGCCCTATTTGCGCCCTAGTTGTGCCCTAGTTGTGCCTTAGTGAGACACTAGCTACGCCCTAGTTCCGCCCTAGTTGCGTCCTAGTTGCGCCCTAGTTGCGCCCTACCTGTGCTTTATTTACGCCTTAGCTGTACCATTCTTGTGCCCTAGTTGTGACTTCCTTAAGCCCTAGTTACACCCTCGTTGTCCCTCGGTAGGGCACTAGCTACGCCCTAGTCGAGCCCTAGTTACACCCTAGTTGCAACCTAATTCCGCCCTAGTTGCACCCTAGTTTCGTCCGAGTTGCACCCTAATTGCGCCCTTATTGCGCCCTAGTTGCGCCCTAGTTGCGTCCTACTTACGCCCTACTTGCACCCTACTTGACCTTCTTGTGCCCAAGTTGTGCCGTAGGCACGCCCTAGTTACGCCCCCGTTGCACCCTAGTTGCGTCCTAATTGTGCCCTAGTTGCGTCCCAGTTGTGTCCTGCTTACGCCCTAATTGCACCCTACTTGTGCCCTACTTGCACCCTAGTTGTGTCCTAATTGCACCCTAGTTTCACCCTTCTTGCGTCCTACTTTGTCTTAGTTACGCCATAGTTGCACCCTGATTACGCCTTGTTTTTTCCCTATTTATGCCCTAGATGTCTCTAGTTGCGCCCTAGGTGTGCCCTAGCTGCACCCTACGAAGGCCCTATATGCACCATACTTGGACCCTATTTGCGCCCTATATGCACCATACTTGGACCCTCTTTGCGACCTACCTTTGCCCTAGTTACGTCTTATTTCTGCCATAGTTGCGCCTGAGTTGGGCACTAGCTACTCCTTAATTGTACCCTAGTTACGCCCTAGTTGCACCCTACTTGTGCCCTAATTGAGCCCTTCTTGCCCCCTAGTTCTGCCCTAGTTGCGCCCTAGTTGTGTTTAAGTTGACCACTACTTGTACCCTACTTGCGCCTTTCTTCCGCCCTACTTGTGCCCTAGTTGCGCCCTAGTTGCACCATTGTTGTGCTTTAGTTGGGCACTAGCTATGCCCTAGTTGCGCCCTTGTCGTGCCCTAGTTGTGCCCAAGTTGCACCCTAGTTGCGCCCTAATTGCGTCCTACTTGCACCCTACTTGTGCCCTAGTTACGCCTTAGTTGCGCCCTAATTGCATCCTAGTTGCGCCCTTCTTGTACCCTACTTGCGCCCTACTTACGCCCCAGATACACCCTAGTTGTTCCCTACTTGCGCCCTACTTGCGTCCTAGTTGCGTCCTACTCATTCCCAACTTGCACCCTTCTTCCTCCCTACTTGCGCCCGACTTGCGACCTCCCTGTGCCCTAGTTGCGGCCTAGTTGCGGCCTAGTTGTAACTTAGTTGGACACTAGCTAAGCCCTAGTTGCACCCTTGTTGCGCCCTAGTTGTGTCCTACTTGGGCCCTACTTGTGCCCTACTTCCTCCCTAGTTGCACCATAGTTGCTCCCAAATTTCCCCTTAGTTGCGCTTGAGTTGTGCACTAGCTATGTCCTAGTTGCGCCCGAGTTGTGCCCTCGTTATGCCTTAGTAGTGCCCTAGTTGCGCCCTACTTGGTTCCTTGTTGCACCCTAGTTGCACCCTAGTTGCGCCCTAGTTCGGCCTTACTTTCACCCTAGTTGGGCCCTTGTTTCCCCCTAGTTGTACCCTAGTTGCGTCCTACTTGCACCCTTCTTGTGCCCTACTTGCACCCTAGTTACACCCTACTTGCACCCTACTTGCAGCTTGATTGTGTCCTAGTTGTACCCTAGTTGCACCCTAGTTGCGCCTGAGTTGCACCCTAGTTGTGCCTTACTTGCGCCCTAGTTGGGCCCTACTTGAGCCCTATTGCGCCCGACTTGTGCCCTAGTTGCACCCTCGTTGCGCCCTAGTAAGCCCTACTTGCGCACTACTTGCTCCCTACTTGCACCCTTGTTACGCCCTAAATGTTCCCAACTAAGCCCTACTTGCGCCCTATTGGCACCCTAGTGGCTCCCTACTTGCACCCTACTTGCGTCCTACTTTGCGCCATATATGTGCCCTAGTTGTGCTTCAGTTGGGCACTAGCTACGTCCTAGTTGCACCCTAGTTGCACCCTAGTTGCGCCCTAGTTGCGCCCTAATTGCACCCTAGTTGCGCCATAGTTGTGCCCTAGGTGTGCTTCAGTTCGGCACAAGCTACGCCATAGTTGCGCCCTAGTTTCGCCCTGGTTACGTCCTACTTGTGCCCAATTTGTGCCCTAGTTGCGCCCTACTTGCGCCCTAGTTGCTACCTAACTGTAGACTAGTTGCGCCCTAATTGTGTCCAAGTTATACCCTACTTGCGTCCTACTAGCACCCTAGCTGCCATATAGTTGTATCCTACTTGCACCCTACTTCCACGCTAGTTGAGCCCAAGTTACGCCCTAGTTGCACCCTAGTTGCGTCCTACTTGTACCCTACTTGTGCCCTCCATACGCCCAAGGTGTGCCCTAGTTGCGCCCTACTTGCGCCCTACTAGCGCCCTACTTGCCCCCTACTTGCCCCCTAGTTGTGGAATAGTTGCACCCAAGTTGTGCCATAGTTGCGCCTTAGTTGGACACTAGCTACGCATTGTTTTACCCCTAGTTTAATCCTAGTTGCACCCTACTTGCGCCATACTTGCACCTGACTTGCACCTTGGTTACGCCCTAGTTTCACCCTAGTTGCGCCCTAGTTGCGCCTCAATTGTACACTAGCTACGCCCAAGTTACGCCTATGTTGCGCCCTAGTTGCATTATAGTTGCGCCCTAATTGCGCCCTACTTGTGCCCTAGTTGCGCCCTGGTTGTGCCCTAGTTGCATCCTTGTTGTACCTCAGTTGGGCACTAGCTACGCCCTAGTTGCGCCCTAGTTCATTCCTGGTTGCGCCCTAGTTGTGCCTTAGTTGCACCCTTGATGCTCCCTACTTGCATCTCACTTGCGCCCTAGTTATGCCTCACTTACGCCCTAGTTGTGCCCTCGTTGCACCCTACTTATGCCCTACTTGCGCCCTAGTTTCTCCCTCGTTGCACCCTAGCTACGCCCTACTTGCTCCCTACTTGCCCACTACTTGCGTCTTAGTTACATCCAAGTTGCGTCTTAAATGTGCCCTACTTGTACCCTACTTGTGCCCTACTTTTTCCCTACTTGCGCCCTACTTGCATCCTAGTTATGCTCAATTTTCACCCTAGTTGCGCCCTAGTGGCGCCCTAGTTGTGCCTTAGTTAGGGACTAGTTACGCCCTAGTTATGCCCTGCTTGCGCCCTCCTTGCATCCAACTTGCACCAAAGTTGTGCCATAGTTGTGCCCTAGTTGCGCCTCTGTTGGGCATTAGCTAAATCCTAGTTGCACCCAAGTTGTGTCCTTATTGAAACCTAGTTGTACAATAATGATGCCCTAGTTGCACCCTAGATGCGCCCCACTTGCGTCCTAGTAGCACCCTTGTTGCGCCCTCGTTAGGCCCAAGTTACGCCAAACATGTGCCCTACTTGCACCCAAATTGCAGTCTAGTTGCGCCCTACGTGCACCATAGTTGTACCCTAGGTGCACCCTAATTGCACCCTACTTGCACCCTACTTGCACCCTAGTTGTGCCCTAATAATGTCCTAGTTGCACCCTAGTTGCACCCTACTTGTGCCTCAGTTGTGCCCTACTTGCATCCTAGTTGCGCCCGACTTGCGCCTTAGTTGCGTCTTATTTGCACCTTAGTTGGACACTAGCTATGCCCTACTTGCGCCCAAGTTTTGCCATACATCCGTCCAACTTGTGCCCTACTAATGCCCAAGATATGGCCTAGTTGTGGCCTATTTGCGCCCTCATTTTGCCCTACTTGTGCCCTAGTCTCACCCTAGTTGCACCCTAGTAAGCCCCACTTGCACCCTACTTGCAGCTAAGTTATACCCTAGTTGCGCCCTAGTTGCACCCTACTTGTACCCTACTTGTGCCCTACTTGCGCCCTAGTTGTACCCTGGTTGCGTCCTGGTTGAGCCCTAGTTGCGCCCTCGTTGCGCCCTAGTTGCGCCCTAGTTGTCTCTAGTTGCGCCCTAGTTGTGCCCTAGTTGCGCCATAGTTGTGCCTTAGTTGCACCCTACTTGCACCCTACTTGCGCCCTACTTGCGCCCTAGTTGCACCCAGGTTCTACCCTATTTGCACCCTACTTTCCCCCTACTTACGTCCTAATCGCATCCTATTTATGTCCTAGTTGCCCCTTAGTTGCGCCCTAATTGCGCCCTAGTTGCGCCCTAGTTGTACCTCAATTGGGCACTAGCTACGCCCTATTTGTGCCCTACTTCCACCCTAGTTGTGCCCATCTTGCGCCCTCTTTGCGTCCTACTTGTTCCTTAGTTACGCCCTAGTTGCGTCCTAGTTGCGCACTAGTTGCGCCCTAGTTCCGCCCTAGTTTCCGCCTGGTTACGCCCTAGTTGAACCGTAGGTGCACCCTACTTGTGTCCTAGTCATGCCCTAGTTGCGTCCTAGTTGCGGCCTAGTTGTGCCTTACTTGCGCCCTACTCGCTCCTTAGTTGCACCCTAGTTGTGCACTAGTTGCATGCTACGTGTGCTCTAGTTGAGTCCAAGTTGTGCCCTAGTTGCGCCCTACTTGTGTTCTACTTGCACCGTAGTTGTGCCCTAGTTGCGCCCTGTAAGCCCTACTTGTGCCCTGCTTGCGCTCTAGTTGCACCCTAGTAACACCATAGTTGCGCCCTAGTTACGTCCTAGTTGTGTCCAGCTTGCGCCCTCCTTATACCCTCGTTGCGCCCCAGTTGTGCCCTCGTTCGGCCCTACTTGCACCGTACTTGCACCCTACTTGCAGCCTAGTTACGCCCCAGTTACGTCCCACTTGCACCCTACTTGTGCCCTACTGAGGCCTAAGTTTTTCCCTAGTTGCATTGTACTTGCTCCCTACTTCCACCCTACTTGCGCCCTAGTTGCACCCTACTAGCGCCCTAGTTGCGCCCTAGCTGCAGCTCAGATGCGCACTAGCTTTGCCCTAGTTGTGCCCTACTTTCGCCCTAGTTGCACCCTAGCTATGCCGTAGTCGCGTCCTCATTGCGTACTACTTGCGCCCAAGTTATATCCTAAGTTATCCTAGTTACGTCCTAGTTGCGACTCAATTTGGTATTAGCTATCCCTAGTTACACCCTAGTTTTGCCCTAGGTGCGCCATACTTGCACCCTACTTGTGCCCAAGTTTCTCCCTAGTTCCACCCTACTTGCACCCTACTTCCACTCTACTTGCACCCTAGTTGTTCCCTAGTTACACCCTAGTTGCACCCTACTTGCGCCCTACTTGCGCCCTAGGTGCGGCCTAGTTACCCCCTACTTGCACCCTACTTGCGCCCTACTTGTGTCCTAGTTGTTCCCTACGTGCGCCCTAGTTGCACCCTATTTGCAACCTACTTGCCTCCTATTTGGGCCATACTTGTGCCCCAGCAATGCCCAAGTTGCGCCCTAGTTCTGCCATAGTTGCACCTCAGTTGGATGCTAGCTACGCCCTAGTTGCGCCCTGGTTGCACTCTATTTGCACCTTACTCACTCCCTACTTGTGCCCTAGTTGTGACCAAGTTGTGCCTAGTCTCGTCCTAGTTGTGCCCTAGTTGTGTCCTAGTTGCGCCTTAGTTGGACACTAGCAACGCCCTAGTTGCACCCTAGTTACACCCTAGTTGCACCCTAATTGTGCCCTACTTGCTCCTTCTTGCGTCCTAGTTGCGCCCTAGATGCGCCTTAGTTTCCCCCTAGTTGCACCTTATTTGCAACCTAGTTGCGCCCTAGTTGCACCCTACTTTATTCCTAATTACGCCCTAGTTGCGCCCTATTTGTGCCCTTATTGCGCCCAAGTTGTGCCCTAGTTGTGCCCTAGTTGCGCCCTAGTTGCACCCTAATTGCTCCATAGTTGGACACTAGCAACACCCTAGGTGCGCCCTAGTTGCACCCTAGCTGCGCCTCACCTTCCCCCTACTTGCACCCTAGTTGCGCCGTAGTTGTACCCAAGCCGCACGTCAGTTGTGCTGTAGCTACGGCCTAGTTGCGCCCTAGTTGCGCTTTAGTTATATCATTGTTGCGCCCTAGTTGCGCGCTAGTTGCGCCCTACTTGCGTCCTACTTGCACCCTAGTTGTGCCCTATTTGTGCCCTAGTTGCATCCTAGTTGTACCCTAGTAGCGACCTAGATACACCTCAGTTGCGCACTACCTAGGCCCTAGTTGGACCCTCGTTGCACCCTAGTTGTGTCCTATTTGCGCCCTAGGTGCACCCTAGTTGCGCCCTAGTTGCAACCTACTGGCGCCCTAGTTGCGCCCTAGTTGCGCCCTAGTTATGCACTAGTTGCGCCTTAGTTACACCCTACTTGTCCCCTTTTGCGCTTTGGTTACACCCTAGTTGCTCCTCAGATGGGCACTAGCTACGCCCTAGTTGTGCCCTAGTTGCGCCCTAGTTGCACCCTAGTTGCACCCTACTTGCGCCCTACGTGCGCCCTATTTGCGCCCTAGTTTTTCCCTAGTTGCGCCCTAGTTGCACCTCAGTTGGGAACTAACTACGCCCTAGTTGTGCTATAGTTGACCCCCTTGTTGAGCCCTAGTTACACCCTAGTTATGCCCTAGTTGTGCCCTACTTGGGCCCTAGTTGTGCCCTAGTTGCGCCCTAGTTGCCCCATAGTTGTGCCTTAGTTGCACCCTACTTGCGCCCTACTCATACCCTAGTTGCGCCCTAGTTACGCCCAAGTTGCACCCTACTTGTGTCCTACTTGCCCTCTACTTGTGCCCTACTTGTGCCCTAGTTGTGCCCTGGTTGTACCCTACTTGCACCCTTCTTGCGCCCTACTTTCCCCCTACTTGTGCACTAGCTGAATCTTTTTTGCGTCCTAGTTGCATCCTACTTGCGCTTTAGTTGCGCCCTAGTTGTGCCCTAGTTGCGCCTCAGTTGGGCACTAGCCATGCCCTAGTTGCACCTTAGTTCTGCCCTACTTGCGCTCTCCTCGTGTCCTACTTGCGCTTTAGTTGCGCCCTAGTTGCGCTCTAGTTGTACCCTAGTTCCACCCTAGTTGCCGCCTAGTTATGCCCTAGTTACACACTAGTTGCGCCCTACTTGCGTCCTAGATGTGCCCGAGTTGCATCCTAGTTGCACCCCAGTTGCGCCCTAGTTCCTCCCTACTTGCGCCATTGATATGCCGTAGTTTTGCACTAGTTGCACCCTACTTGTGCCATACTTGCATCCTTGTTCCGCCCTCGTTGTGACCTAGTTGCACCCTACTTGCGCCCTACTTGCATCCTAGTTGCCCCATAATTGTGCCCCTGTTGTACCTTAGTTACACCCTACTTGTACCCTAGTTACGCCCTACTTGCACCCTGGTTGCGCTTGACATGCAACCTAGTTACGCCCTTGTTCTACCTAAGTTGGGCACTACCTACGCCTTAGTTGCACCCTAGATGCGCCCTTTTTCTACCCTTGTTGCGCCCTAGTTGCACCTTGCTCGAACCCTAGTTGTGCCCTAGTTGCGCCCTAGTCGCTCCCTAGTTGTGCCCTATTTGCGCCTTAGTTGCGCCATGTTTGCACCCTAATGAACCCTTTGTTGTGCCCTACTTGCATCCTAGTTGTGACCTAGTTGTGTCCTTGTTGCGCCCTACTTACCCCCTACTTGCGCCACACTTACGTCCTAGTTGTGCCCTAGTTGGGCCTACTTGCACACCACTTGCGCAATACCTATGCCCTAGTTGCGCGCTAGTTACGCCCTAATTGCACCCTACTTGTGTTCTACTTGTGCCCTAGTTGCGCCCCAGTTCTGCCTTAATTGCGCCCTTGTTGCAACCTACTTGCGCCCTACTTTCACCCTAGATGTGCCCTAGTTGTGCCCTAGTTGCACCCTACATGCAGCATAGTTGCACCCAACTTGCACCGTAGTTGTGCCCTTCTTGCACCCTACTTGCACCCTAATTACACTGTACTTGCTCCCTAGTTGTCCTCTACTTGCATCCTCCTTGCGCCCTACTTGCGCCCTTGTTGCACCTCTTTGCACCATAGTTGAGCCCTAGTTGTAGCTCAGTTGGGCACTAGCTACGCCCTATTTGCGCCATTGTTGTGCCCTAGTTGCACCCTAGTTGCACCCTAGATGACCCCTAATTGCCCCCTAGTTATGCCCTAGTTGTGCCCTGATTACGCCATAGTTAAGCCCTAGTTGCCTCCTAGTTGCGCCTCAGTTGGGCACTAGCTATGCCCTAGTTGTGTCCTAGTTGCGCCCTAATTGTGCCCTACCTAAACCCTACTTTCACCCTACTTCTGCCCTAGTTGCGTCCTAGTTACACGCTAGTTGCGCCCTAGTTTCGCCTCAGTTGGGCACTAGCTATACCCTAGTTGTGCCCTAGGTGCACCTAAGCATCGCCCAAGTTACCCCAAAGTTCCGTAATAGTTGTACCGTACATACGGCCTTCTGGCACCCAAGTTGCGCCCTAGTTGCGACCTCGTTGTGCCCTACTTGCGCCCTGCTTTTGGCCTAAGTACGCCCTACTTGTGCCCTATATGCGCCTTAGTTGCGTCCTACTTGCGTCCTACTTGCACCGTCAACACACCCTAGTTCCACCCTAGTTACGCCCTTCTAGCACCCTCTTTGTGCCCTACTTGGGCCCTAGTTGCACCCTTGTTGCGCCTTAGTTGTACTCTACTTCCGCCCTACTAGTGCACCAGTTGTTCCCTAGTTACGCCCTATTTGCACCCTTCTTTCACCATAGTTGCGTCCTACTTGCATCCTAGTTGCATCCTAGTTGTGCCTCACTTGGGCCCTAGCTATGCCCTAGTTTTGCCCTAGTTGTGCCCTAGTTGCGCCCTGGTTGCGCCCTCCTTACTCCCTACTTGTGCCCTAGTTGCACCCTAGTTGTGCCCTAGTGTCATCCTACTTGCATCCTTGTTACACCCTACTTGCGCCCTATTTTTTCCCTCATTGTGCCCTACTTGCACCCTATTTGCGCCTTAATTGTGCCTTAGTTGTGCCCCAGATGCCCACCAGTTGTGCCATAGTTGCACCTCAATTGGACACTAGTTACGTCCTAGTTGCACCCTTGTTGTCCCCTCGTTGCGGCCTACTTGCACCCTACTTGTGCTCTACTTGCGGCCTAGTTGCGCCCAAGTTGTGCCCTAGTTAAGCTCTAGTTACGCCCTAGTTCTGCCCCAGTTGCGCCCTAGTTGCACCCTAGGTGCACCCTACTTGCCGAATGCTTGCACCCTCCTTCCACCCTACTAGTGCCCTAGTTGCATCCTAGTTGCACCCTAGGTTCGTCCTAGTTGCGCCTAAATTAAGCACAAACTATGTCCCAGTTGTGCCCTAGTTGAGCTCTAGTTGCGCCCTACTTCTGCCCTACTTGCGCCCTACTTGTGCCCTAGTTGCGGCCTTGGTGTGCCCAAGTTGCGCCATGGTTTTGCCTCAGTTGGGTACTAGCTATTCCCTAGTTGTACCCACGGTACGCCCTAGCGTTACCTTCATTGTGTCCTAGTTGTGTTGAAGTTTAGCCCTACTTGCACCCTACTTGTACCCTAGTTACGTCCTAGTTGCGACCTAGTTGTGCCCAGCTTGGACCCTGCTTATGCCGTACTTGTACCCTACTTACGCCCTACTAGTGCCCTACTTGGACCCTACTTGTGCCCTTTTCCCCCTACGTGCGTCCTACTTTTGCCCTATTTATGCCCTACTTGCGCCCTAGTTGTGCCCTAGTTGCACCCTACTTGAGTCCCACTTGTACCCTACTTGCACCCTAGTTGCGTCTTAGTTTCGCCCCAGTTGTGTCCTACTTTCTCCCTAGTTGCATCCTTCTTGCACCCTAGTTGCGCCCTAGTTGCCACTCAGTTGGGCACTAGGTACAACCTAGTTGCGCCCTAGTTGCGCCCTAGTTCTGCTGTGATTGCACCCTCCTTACACCCTACTTGTGCCCTAGTTGGGCCCTAGTTGTGCACTAGTTATACACTAGTTGCACCCTATTTGCGCCCTACTTACGCCCTAGTTGCACCCTAGTTGAGCCATAGTTATGCCCTACTTGTGCCCTACTTCCGTCCGAGTTGTGCCCTAGTTACGCCCTAGTTGTTTCCTTCTTGTGCCCTAGATGCACCCTACTTGCGTCCTTGTTGCGTTCTAGTTCCACTATACTTTTCCCCCATATGCACCCTAGAGGCACCCTACTTACGCTCTATTTGCGCCCTAGTTGTGCCCTAGCTGCGCCCTAATTGTCCCCTAGTTGTGCCATAGTTGCGCCTCAATTGGACATTAGTTACGCCCTAGTTGCGCCTTTGTTCCGACCTACTTGCTCCATACTTGCGCCCTACTTGCGCCTAGCTGTGCCCTAGTTGCGCCCTAGTTGCACCCTAGTTGTGCTCTAGTTGTGCCCTAGTTGCGCCTCAGTTGGGCACTAGCTACGCCCTAATCGCGCCCTAGGTTCGCCCTAGTTGCGCCCTAGTTGTGCCCTACTTGCGCCCTACTTGCGCCCTTCTTCGGCCCTAATGGCGTCCTAGTTGCGCCCTAGTTGCACCCTAGTTGTGTCCTAGTTGAGCCTTAGTTGTGCCCTAGTTATGCCCTAGTCACGCCTAATTGTGCCCTCCTAGCGCCCTACTTGCACCCTAGTTGCTCTCTTGTTGCGCCCTAGTTGCGCCCTAATTCTGCCCTAGTTGCGCCCTACTTGCGCCCTAGTTGCACCTTACTTGTGTCCTACTTGCGGCCTACTTGCACCCTACTTGCGCCCTTCTTGTGCCCTGGTTGCGTCCTAGTTGCGCCCTAGTTTTGTCCAAGTTGCGCCTCAGTTGGACACTAGCTACGCCCTTGTTACCCCTTAGTCGAGTCCTAGATGCGCCCTACATGTGCCTTACTTGCGCCCTAGTTGTGCCCTAGTTGCGCTCTTGTTGTGCCCAAGTTGTACCTAAGTTTAACCTCTGTTGGGCACAAGCTACTCACTAGCATCGCCCAAGTTGCACAGGTGCACTGAAGTTTCACCCTATTAACTTCCTACTTGTACCCTAGTTGCGTCCTAGTTGCGCCCTACTTGCACTATATTTACGTCCTAGTTGCTCCCTTCTTACGCCTTACTTGTGCCCTACTTGTGCCCTAGTTGTGCCCTAATTGGGCCCTAGTTGCCCCCTACTTGCACCCTACTTACGCCCTAACTGCGCCCTCGTTGCCCCCAAGTTGCACCCTACTTACGCCATGCTTGTACCCTACTTGCGCCCTAGTTGTGCCCTAGTTGTGCCCCAGTTGTGCCCTACTTGCCCCCTCCTTGCGCCTAAGTTATGCTCTGGTTGCGTCGTAGTTGCGACCTTGTTACGCCCTACTTGCGCCCTAGTAGGGCCCTAGTTGCGCCCTAGTTGCGCTTCAGTTGGGCACCAGCTATGCCCCAGTTACGCCCTTGTCGGGCCCTAGTTGCGCACTGGTTGCGCCCTCCATGTGCCCTACTTGTGCCCTGGTTGTGCCCTGGTTGTGCCCTAGTTGCGCCCTACTTCCGCCCTACTTGTGCCCTAGTTGCTCCCTAGTTGCGTCCTAATTGTGCCCTATTTGCGACCCACTTGCGCCCTACTTGTGCCCTAGTTGTTTCTTAGTTGTGGCCTAGTTGGGCCCTACTTCTGCCCTACTTGTGCCCTAGTTGTGCCCTAGTTGCACCCTAATTGCGCCCTATTTGCGCCACACTTGCGCCCTGCTTGCATCCTTGTTGTGTCCTAGTTCTTCCCTACTTGCGCCCTTCCTGCGTCCTAGTTGTCCCCAGTTGCGCCCTACTTGTGCCCTAGTTGTTTCCTAGTTGTGCCCTAGATGCACCCTACTTGCATCCCAGATGCGTCTTAGTTGAGCCCTACTTGCACCCTATTTGTGCCCAAATTACGCCCTAGTTACGCACTTGTTGCGGCCTAGTTGCACCCTAGTTGCGCCCTAGTTGTGCCTCAGTTGGGCACGAGCCACGACCTAGTTGTGCCCTTGTTGTGTCCTCCCTACGCCCTAGTTGTATCCTAGTTGTACCCAAGTTGTGCCCTAGTTCCGCCCTACTTGCGTCCAACTTGTGCCCTCCTTGCATCCTAGTTTTGCCGCAGTTGCACCCTACTTGTGCCCTACTTGTGCCCTACTTGTGCCCTAGTTGCAACCTAGTTGCACCCTAGTTGCGCCCTACTTGCACCCTACTTGCACCCTACTCTCGACCTACTTGTGTGCTAGTTGTGCCTTTTTTCCGCCCTCATTGTGTCCTAGCTGTGCCCTAGTTGTGCCTTAGTTGTTCCTCAGCTGGGCAATAGTTATGCCCAAGTTGCACCCTTGTTGCACCCTAATTGCACCTTAGTTGCACCCTTACTATGCCCTAGTTACGCCCTAGTAGCGCCCTAGTTGTGTCCTAATTGTGCCCTAGTTGTGTCCTACTTCCGTCCTAGTTGCGCCGTAGTTGCACCCTAGTTACGCCTCGGTTGGACACTCGTTACGTCCTTGTCACAGCCTAGTTGTGCCCTAGTTACGTGTTACTTTCGTCCTACTTACACCCTACTTACACCCTACTTGTGCCCTAGTCGTGCCCTAGTTGCACCCAAATTGCGCTCTAGTTGCATCCTAGCTGCGGCCTTGTTGTGCCATAGTTGCACCGTGGTTGCGCCCTTCTTACGCCCTACTTGTGCCCAAGTTGTGCCCTAGTTGCGCACTAGTTCACCCTTCTTGCGCCCTACTTGCGCTCTAGTTGCGTCCTTCTTACACCCTACTTCCGTCGTGCTTGCGCCCTAGTTGCGTCCTAGTTGTGCCCTACTTGCACCCTATTTGCACCCCAACTATTCCCTAGTTGCGCCCTAGCTGCACCCTACTGGTCCCCTACTTGTACCCTACTTGCGTCCTAGTTACAGCCTAGTTGCGCCCTAGTTGCGCCCTACTTCCATCCTAACACCGCCCTAGTTGTACCCTAGTTACGCCCTACTTGCACCCTAGTTGTGCCCTACTTGCGCCCTAGTTGCGCCCCATTTGCGCCTTGGTTGAGCACTAGTTATGCCCTAGTTGCGCCCTAGTTGCGGCCTAGTTAGGCCCTGGTTGCTCCCTCCTTGCATCTTAGTTGTGCCCTTGTTGTACCCTCGTTTTGTCCTAGTTACACCCTATCTACACCCTACTTGTGCCCCAGTTGCGCCCTTGTGGTACCCTAGTTGCGCCCTATGTGCACCCTACTTGCGCCCTACTTGCGTCCTAGTTGCGCCCTACGTGCGCCTTCGTTGGGAACTAGCTAAGCCCTTGTTGCGCCCTAGGTTTACCCTAATTTCGCCCTAGCTTTGCCCTATTTGTGCCCTATTTGTGCCCTACTTCTGCCCTACTTGAGCCCTAGTTGCGCCCCCATTTGAGCACTAGATGCACCCTGGTTGTGTCCTAGTTACGCCTTAGTTGGGCACTTGCTACGCCCTAGTTACGCCCTAGTTGCGCTCTAGTTGTGCCCTAGCTCCGTCCTACTTGCGCACTTTTTACGTCGTAGTTGCACACTAGTTGTACCCTCGTTGCACCCTAGTTCCACCCTTCTTGTGTCCTAGTTGTGCCCTAGTTCTACCCCAGTTGCACCCTAGTTACACCCTATGTGCGCCCCACTTGCGTCCTCGTTGTGCCCTTGTTGCCTCCTAGTTGCATCCTAATTCCGCCCTTGTTGCACCCTATTTGCGCCCTAGTTGCACACTACTTCCACCCTACTTGTGCCCTACTTGCACCCTAGTTGCGCCCTAGGTACACCCTAGTTTTGCCCTATTTGCGCCCAAGTTGAGACACACTTGCGCCCTAGTTGAGTCCGAATTGCTCCCTAGTTGCGCCTAAGTTGGAGACTAGCTAGGCCCTAGTTACGCCCTAGTTGCGCCATAGTTGTCTCATAGATACACCTCATTTGGGCACTAGCTACGCCTACTTGCACCCTAGTTGCGCTCTAGTTGCAACCTACTTGCGCCCTACTTGCGCCCTACTCGTGCCCTAGTGCGCCCTAGTTGCGCACTAGTTTGGCCCGAGTTGCACCTCAATTAGGCACTAGCTATGCCCTAGTTGCGCACTAGTTGCGACCTAATTGCGTCTTATTTTCCCCTACTTACGCCCTACTTGCACCCTACTTGCGTCCTTGTTGCGCCCTAGTTGCACCCTAGTTGAGCCCTTCTTAAACTCTACTTGCGTCCTATTTGTGCCCTACTTGCGCCCTAGTTGCGCCCTAGTTGTGCCCTGCTTGTGCCCTACTTGAACCCTACTTGTGCCCTCTTTGCACCCTAGTTGCGCCCTAGTTAGGCCCTAGTTCCACCATAGTTGCGCCTCAGTCGGGCACTATCTATGCCCTAGTTGCGCCCTAGTTGCTCGCTACTTGCACCCTACTTGCGCCCTACTTGCTCTTTCGTTTCCCCCTAGTTGCGCCCTAGTTACGTCCTAGTTGCGCCTCAGCTTGGCAATAGCTAGGCCCTAGTTGTGCCCTAGGTGGACCCTAGTTCCACCCTAGTTGCACCTTAATTACACCCTAGTTGCGCCCTAGTTGCACCCTTGTTGCACCCTAGATGTGCCCTATTTGTGCCCTACTTGTACGCTAGATGCGTCCTACGTCCGTCCTAGTTGCACCCTAGTTGCGCCCTACTTGTGTCTTACTTGTGCCCTAGTTGAGCCCTGGTTGCACCCTAGTTTCGCCGTACCAGCGAAGTTGTTGCGCCCTAGTTGCCCCCTAGTTGCGCCCTAGTTGCGCCCCCCTACTTTGCTCTAGTTTTGTCCTAGTTGCGCCTTAGTTACCCCTCAATTGAGCACTAGCTACGCCCTTATTGCGCTCTAGGTTCACCCTAGTTCCGCCCTAGTCGCGCCCTAGTTGCGCCCTTGTTGTGCCATAGTTGCGCCCTAGTTGCACCCCCATTTGACCTCTAGTTTTGCCCTAGTTGTACCCCAGTTGCGCCCTAGTTATGCCTTAGTTGGGCACTTGCTACGCCCTTGTTGCACTCTAGTTGCGCCCTAGCTACGCCCTTGTTGCGCCCTACTTGTGTCCTTGTTGCGCCCTAGTTTTACCCCATTTGCACCCTAGTTGCACCATGTTTGAGTCCTACTTGGGACCTAGTTGCACCCTTGTCGCGCCCTAGTTGTACCCTAGTTGTGTCCTTGTTGCGTCCTACTTGGGTCCTTGTTGCGCCCTAGTTGCGACCTGGTTGCACCCTACTTTGGCCCTACTTGTGTCCTACTTGTGCCCTAGTTGCACCCTCGTTGCACCCTAGTTGCACCCTGCTTGCGTCCAAGTTGCGCCCTACTTGCAACCTAGTTACGCCCGACTTCCACCCTAGTTGCACCTTAGTTGTGCCTTAGTTGGACACTAGCTACGTCGTAGTTGCACCCTAGTTGCACCCTAGTTGTACCATGGTTGGACATCAGTTTGGCACTAGCTACACCCACTTGCGCCCTACTTGCGCTCTAGTTGCACCCTGCTGTGCCCTGCTTGCGCCCTAGTTGTGCCCTATTTGAGCCCTAGATGCGCCCTAGTTGCGCCCTAGTTGAGCCCTAGTTGCGCCTCAATTCGGCACTAGCTACACCCTAATTATGCCCTAGTTACGCCCTGGTTGCAACCTAGTTTGCCCTACTTGCACCCTACTTGCGCCCTTGTTGCACCCTAGTTGTGCTCTAGTTGCACCTCAGCTGGACACTACCAACGCCGTAGTTGTACCCTAGTTGTGCCCTAGTTGCGCCCTAGCTCCGTCCAAGTTGTGTCCTACTTGCACCCTAGTTGTGGCCTAGTTGCGCCCTAGTTGTGTCGTGGTTGCGCCTTAGCGTGCCCTTCTTACGCCCTACTTGTGCCCTCGTTACACCCTAGTTGCACCCTAGTTCCCCCTTACTTGCACACTACTTGCGCCATAGTTGAGCCCTTCTTGTGCCCTAGTTGCATCCTACTTGCACTCTACTTGCGCCCTAGTTGCATCCTAGTTGGACCTGAGTTGCACCCAAGTTGCGCCTAAGTTCGGCACTAGATACGCCCTAGTTGCGCCCTAGTTACGCCCTACTTGCACCCTACTTGCGTCCCACTCGCGCTTTAGTTTCGCCCTAGTTGCGCCTTAGTTGCGCCTCTGCTGGGCACTAGCTAGGCCCTAGTTGCGCCCTAGTTCCACCCGAGTTGCACCTTAATTATACCCTAGTTGCGTCCTAGTTGCGCCTTCATTGGAACCTTATCGCATCCTAGTTTTGTCCTAGTTCTGCCCTTGTTGCGTCTTACTTTTGCCCTACTTGTGCCCTAGTTGTGCCCTAGTTGTGTCCTAGTTACACCCTACTTGCACCCTACTTACGTCCTACTTGCGCTCTACTTGTGCCCTAGTTCCACCCTAGTTGTACCCTACGTGTGCCCTACTTGCGGCCTAGGTATGCCATAGTTGTGCCCTAGATGTACCCTAGTTGTACACTACTTGTACCATACTTTCGCCTTACTTACGCCCTAGTTGTGCCCTAGTTGCGCCTCTGTTGGGCACTAGCTATGTCCTAGTTGCGTCCTAGATTCGCCCTAGATTCGCCTAAGTTACGCCCAATGTGCAGCCTACTTGCCCCCTACTTGCGACCTAGTTGCACCCTAGTCGCGCCCTATTTGCGCCCTACGTGCGCTCTGGTTGCTTTCTAGTTGCGCCCTAGTAAGCCCTTCTTGCACCCTACTTGGGCCCTAGTTGTGCCTTAGTGACACCCTAGTTGCGCCCTAGTTGCACCCTAATTGCACCCTAATTACGCCTTAGTTGTGCCCTAGTTGGGCCCTACTTGCACCCTACTCGTGCACAACTTGCGCCCTAGTTGCGGCCTAGTTGTGCCCTAGTTATGCGCTACTTGTCTTCTACTTGCGCCCCACTTGTGACCTAGTTGCACTCTAGTTGCACCCTAGTTACATCCTACTTGCGGCCTACGTGCACCCTAGTTGCGCGCTAGTTGCGCCCTAGTTGATCCCTACTTGTAGCCCAGTTACGCCATAAGTGCGTACTAGTTGCGTCCGTCTTCGGCCCTACTTGCCCCCTAGTTGCACCCTACTTGCGCCCTAGTTGTGGATAACTTGCATCCTAATTGCACCCTACTTGCATCCTAGCTGCGCCCTACTTGCACCCTAGTTGCATCCTAGTTGAACCTCACTTTTGCCCTAGCTACACCCTTGTTACGCCCTTGTTGCGTCCTACTTGCACCCTAGTTGCGCCCTAGTTGTGCCATGGTTTCGCCCTGGTTTGTCCCTGGTTGCGTCCTACTTCCGCCCTGCTTACACCATAGTTGCGCCCTAGTTCCATCCTAGTTGCGCCTTAGTTGGACACTAGCTATACCCTAGGTGTGCCCTAATGCGCCCTAGTTGCGCCCTAGTTGTGCCCTGCTTGCACCCTACGTATGCCCTAGATGCGCCTTAGTTGCGCTCAAGTTCTGCTCTTGTTTCGCCTCAGCTGGGCACTAGCTATGCCCTACTTGCGCCCTAGTTCCCCCCTAGCGTAGCCCTACTTGCGCCCTAGTTGCGCCGTAGATGTGCCCTAGTTGCGCCCTAATTGCGCCCTAGTTGCGCCCTACTTCCACCCTAGCTATGCCTACTTGCGCCCTAGTTGCGCCCTCGTTCCACCTCAATTGTGTACTAGCAACGCCCTAGTTACGCCCTAGTTGCGCCCTGGTTGCGCCCTCCTTGCGCCTACTTGTGCCCTAGTTGCGCCCTAGTTGTGCGCTAGCTGCGCCCAACTTGCCCCCTACTTGTGCCCTACTTGCGCCCTAGTTGCGCCCTAGTTTTGCCCTAGTTGCGCCCTCCTTGTGCCTACTTGTGCCCTAGTTGAGCCCTAGTTGCACCCTAGCGTCGCCCCACTTGCGCCCTACTTACGCCCTACTTGCGTCCTAGTTTCGCCCTAGTTGCGCCCTAGTTGTACCCTACTTGCCCCCTGCTTGCGCCCTAGTTGCGTCCTACTTACACCCTACTTGTGGCATTGTTTCACCGTATTTGCACCCTAGTTGCGCCCTACTTGCACCCTACTCAGGTCCTAATTGCGTCCTAGTTACGCCCTTGTTGCGTCCTACTTGCGCCCTACTTGTGCCATACTTACGCCCTAGTTGTGCCCTAGTTGGGCCAAACTCACACCCAAGTTGCGTCCAAGTTGCGGCCTACATGCGCCCTAGTTGTCCCATAGATGCACCCTAGTTGCGCCTTAGTTGCACCCTAGTTGTGCCGTAGTTGTGCCTCAATTAGGCACTAGCTACACCCTAGTTGGGCCCTAGTTGCGTCTTTGTTGTGCCCTCCTTGCACCCTACTTGTGCCCTGGTTGCACCTTACTTGCGCCCTACTTGTGCCCTAGTTGCGCCCTTGTTGCGCCCTAGTTGCACCCTAGTTGCGCCCTACTTGTGCCCTAGTTACACCCTAGTTGTACCTTAGTTGCTTCCTACTTCTGCGGTAGATGCAACCTACTTGCACCCTAGTTGCATCCTAGTTACACCCTACTCATGCCCTATTTGCGCCCTACTTGCACCCTACTTGTACCCTACTTTTTCCCTGTTTATGCCCTACTTGCACTCTAGTTGCGCCCTAGTTACGCCCTAGTTGTGCCATAGTTGTGCCTCATTTAGGAACTAGTTAAGCCCTAGTTGCACTCTAGTTGCGCCCTAGTTGCACCCTAGTTGCACCCTACTTGCTCCCCACTTGCACCCTACTTGCACCCTTATTGCCACCTAGTTGCGCCCTAGTTGTACCCTAGTTGCCCCCTTGTTGGACATTAATTGGGCACTAGCTACGTCCTAGTTGTACCCTAATAGCATCCTAGTTACACCGTGATTGCGCCATACTTGTGTCCTTCTTGCATCCTAGATACTCCTAGCTAAGCCCTAGTTGCGCCCTAGCTGTGCTTCAGTTGGGCAGTAGCTACACCTTAGTTGCTTCGTAGTGGTGTCCTTGTTCCACCCTAGTTGTGTCCTAGTTGCGCCCAAGTTGCACACTACTGGTGCCTTACTTGCACCCTAATTTCGGTCTAGTTGCACCCTAGTTACGCCCTGGTACCGTTTTACTCGCGCCCTACATTTTCCCTAGTTGCACCCAAGTTGCGCCTTGCTTGCGCCCTACTTTCACCCTACTTATACCCTACGTACGCCTTAGATGCACCCTAGTTGCGTCCTAGTTGTGCGTTACTTTTGCCTTACTTGTGCCCTACTTGTGCCCTACTTGCACCCTAGGTTCGTCCTATTTGCGCCCTCATTGCGCCCTAGTTCCGCGCTAGTTGCGCCCTGGTTCAACCTCAGTTTGCGAGTAGCTATGCCCCAGTTGCGCCTTAGTTGCATCTCGGTTGCGCACTACTTGCCCCCTACTTGGCCCCTAGTTGCACCCTTGTTGCACCCTAGTTACACCCTAGTTGCGCTTCAGTTGGGCAATAGCTATGCCCTAGTTGTGCCCTAGTTGCGCCCTAGTTGGACCCTAGTTGCACCGTAGTTGTGCCCTAGTTGCGCCTTAGTTGTGCCCTAGTTGCGTCCTAGTTTCGCCCTAGTTGCGCCATAGTTGTACCTCAGAAGGGCACTAGCTATGCCTAGTTGCGCCCTAGTTGCGCCCTAGTTGCACACTAGATGCGCCCTAGTTGTACCTCAAAAGGGCACTAGCTATACCTAGTTACACCCTAGTTGCACACTAGTTGCGCCCAAGTTGTACCCTTGCTACGACTCAGTAAGGCACTAGTTGTGCCCTAATTGCACCCTAGTTGAACCGTAGCTCCTGTCAAGTTGTTCCCTAGTTGCGCCGTAGTTGTGCCCTACTTACGCCCTACTTGTACCCTAGTTGCGCCCTAGTTACGTACTTCTTGTGCCCTACATGGGCCCTAGTCGCGCCCCACTTGCCCCCTACTTGTGCACTAGTTGCACCATGGTTGCACCTTAGTTATGCGCTACTTGCACCCTACTTGCACCCTAATTGCGCCCTAGCTGCATCCTAGTTACGCCCTACTTGCACCCTACTTGTGCCCTACTTGCGCCCTTGTTGGGCCCTAGTTGCGCCCTACTTGTGCCCTACTTTTTCCCTAGTTGCACCCTAGTTGTACCCTAGTTGCGCCCTAGGTGTGTCCAACTTGGGCCTTAGCGCGCCCTACTTGCAGCATAGTTGCGCCCTAGTAGCGCCTCTATTGGGCACTAGCTACACCCTGGTTGCACCCTAGTTGTGCCCTTGTTGTGCCCTAGTTGTGCCCTACTTACGCCGTACTTGTACCATAGTTGCACCCTAGTTGTGCCCTACCTACGCCCTACTTGTACCCCACTTGCGCCTTAGTTGCGCACTACTTCCTCCGTGCTTGCACCCTAGTTGCACCCTAGTTGCACCCTAGTTGCACCCTATTTGCGCCCTAGTTGCGCATAGTTGCGCCGCAATTGGAAACTAGCTACGCCCTAGTTGCGCCCTAGTTGCATCTAAGTTGCGCCCTAGTTGCGCCCTACTTGCACCCTACGTACGTCCTAGTTGTGCCCTTCTTGCACCCTGGTTGTGACCTCCTTGCGTCCTAGTTGCGCCCTTGTTGTGTCTCAGTTGGGCACTAGGTACGCCCTAGTTGCGCCCTAGTTGCAACCTAGTTGCGTCCTAGTTGCGTCCTAGTTGCGCCCTAGATGTGGCCAATGTTGCACCCTAGCTATGCCCCGATTGCGTCGTAGTTATCCCTAGTTGCATCCTACTTACATCCTACTTGCGCCCTAGTTGCGCCCTACTTGTGCCATAGTTCCGCCCTAGTTGCGCCGTTGTTGTGCCCTACTTGCACCCTACTTGCGCCACATTTGTACCCTAGTTGCACCCTAGTTGTGCCCAAATTGCACCCTTCTTGCGTCTTAGTTGCACCCTAGTCGTGCTCTAGTTGCACCCTAGTTGCGTCCTACTTGCACCCTAGGTGGACCCTAGCTGCACTCTACTAGCGCCGTATTTGCACCCTACTTGTACCCTATTTGCGCCCTATTTGCGACCTACTTGTGCCCTAGTTGCGCCCTAGTTACGTCCTATTTCTGCCATAGTTGCACCTCAGTTGGGCACTAGCTAGGCCTTAATTGCGCCCTAGTTGTTCCCTACTTGCACCTTATTTGCACCCTAGTTTCCCTTAGTTGTGCCCTAATTGCTCCCTAGTTGCACCCTAATTGCGCCCTAGTTGCACCACAGTTGGACACTAGCTATGCCCTAGTTGCCTCCTAGCTGTACCCTAGTTGTGCACGACTTGCACCCTACTTACCGCCCTAGTTGCGCCCTAGTTACGCCATAGTTGCGCTTGAGTTGGGCAACAACTACGCCCCAGTTACGTCCTTGTTGCACCCTAGTTGCGCCCCACTTGCACCCTAGTTACACCCGAGTTGCGCCCTACTTACACAATTTTTACGCCCTAGTTGGGCCTTAGTTGCGTCCTAGTTGTGCGCTAGTTGTGCCCTTGTTGCGCCCTAGTTGCGCCCTAGTTGTGCCCTACTTGAGCCCCTGTTGCACCCTAGTTGCGGCCGACTTGCGCCCTACGTGTGCGTTAGTTGCGTTCTATTGACGTTCTAGTTGCACCCTTCTTGCGTCCTACTTCCGTCATAGTTGTGCCCTGCGTGTACCGTAGTTGCGCCCTAGTTGTGCCCTAGTTGCGCCTCAGTTTGGCACTAGCTATACCCTTGTCGGGTACAACTTGCACCCTACGTGCACCCTACTTGCGCCGTACTTGTGTCCTACTTACACCATGTTTGCGCCCTAGTTGCATCTTAATTGTGCCCTAGTTGCGCCTTAGTTACGCCTCAGTTGGGCACTAGCTATGTCCTAGTTGCGCCGTTGTTGCGCCCTAGTCTTGCCCTTCTTACGTCCTAGTTGCACCCTAGTTGCGGCCTACTTGGGTCCTAGGTGCGCCCAAGTTCCTCCCTCGTTGCGCCATAGTTGCGCCTTACTTGCGCCCTACTTGGGCACTAGTTGCCCCCTAGTTCCGCCCTAGTTGGGTCCTACTTGGACCCTTCTTGCTCTCTACTTACACCGTCCTTGCGCCCTAGTTGCACCCTAGTTGCACCCTAGTTGCACCCTAGTTGCACCCTACTTGCGCCATTGTTGCACCGTACTTGCACCCTAGTTGCTCTCGACTTGCGCCCTAGTTGCGTCCTAGTTGGGCCTCAATTGGACACTAGCTACGCCCTTGTTGCGCCCTAGTTGCACCCTAGTTGTTCCCTAGTTGCGCCTAACTTACACCTTCCTTGCACCCTAGTTGTCCCCTAATTATCCGTAGTTGCACCTTTCTTACAGCCTCCTTGTGCCCTAATTGCACCCTAGTTGCGCCCTATTAGGCCTACTTGTGCCCTACTTGCTCCCTACTTGCTCCCTACTCCCGCCTTTAGAAAGCCCTAGTTGCGTCCTAGTTGTACCCTATTTTCGCCCTCATTGTGCCCTCCTTACGCCCTACTTGTGCCCTAGTTGCGCCTCAGTTGGGCACTAACTACGCCCTAGTTCTGCCCTAGTTGCGTCCTAGTTGTGCCCTAGTTGCCTCCTAGTTGCGCCCTCATTGCGCCCTAGTTGTGCCATAGTTGAGCCCTAGTTGTAGCCTAGTTGCGCCTCCTTTGGACACACGTTATGCCTTAGTTGTGGACTAGTTGCCACCTAGTTGTGCCCTAGTTGCGCCCTAGTTGCATCCTAGTTGCACCCTACGTGTGCCCTACTTGCACCCTATTTACACCCGAGTTGTGCCCTAGTTGTTCCCTACTTGCACCCTACTTGCTCCCTACTTGCTCCCTACTTGCGCCCTAGTTGTGCCCTAGTTGCGCCCTAGTTGTGCCCTAGTTGCGCCCTTCTTGCCCCCTTGTTGTGGCCTAGTTGCACCCTAGTTGGGTCCCAGTTGCGCCTTACTTGTCCCCTACTTGCGTCCTTGTTTCGTCCTAGTTGGACCCTAGTTGCGCCCTAGTTACGCCTCAGTTGGGTACTAGGAACGCCCTAGTTGCGCCCTAGTTCCGCCCTAGTTGCGTCCTACTTGCGGCCTACTTGTGCCCTCGTTGCGCCCTAGTTGCGCCCTAGTTGCGCCCTACTTGCACCCTAATTGCGCCTAGTTCCATCCTAGTTGCGTCCAACTTGTGCCCTACTTGCGCCCTAGTTGCACCCTAGTTGTGACCTAGTTCCGCCTTAGTTGTGCCTCAGTTGGGCACTAGCTATGTCCTAGTTGTGCCCTAGTTTCCCGCTTCTTACGCCCTAGTTGCGCCTTAGTTGCGCCCTACTTGGGTCCTAGGTGCGTCCAAGTTCCACCCTAGTTGCGCCTTAGTTGCGCCTTACTTGTGCCCTTATTGGGGTTTAGTTGTCTCCTAGTTCTGCCCTAAATCGGTCCTACTTGGACCCTTCTTACGCTCTACTTGCACCCTACTTGCGCCCTAGTTGTGCCCAAGTTGCGCCCTAGTTGCACCCTAATTGCACCCTACTTGCACCATAGTTGCACCCTACTTGCGCCCTAGTTGCTCCCGACTTGCGCCCTAGTTGCACCCTAGTTGCGCCTCTATTGGGCACTAGCTACACCCTTGTTACGCCCTAGTTGCGCCTTAATTGTTCCCTAGTTGCGCCTAATTTACACCTTACTTGCACCCTAGTTGTGCCCTAGTTATGCCACAGTTGCACCTTTCTTGCAGCCTCCTTGTGCCCTAGTTCCACCCTAGTTGTGTCCTATTAGGCCTACTTGCGCCCTAGTTAGGCCTACTTGCACCCTTTTTTCTCCCTACTTGCTCCCTACTTGCGCCCTACTTGTGCCTTTGAACGTCCTAGGTGCGTCCAAGTTGCACCCTATTTGCGCCCTCATTTCGCCCTATTTGCGCCCTGCTTGTGCCCTAGTTGGGCGTCAATTGGGCAATAGCTATGCTGTAGTTCCCCCCTAGTTGCGTCCTAGCTGCACCCTAGTTGCGCCCTACTTGCGCCCTCATTGTGCCCTAGTTGCGCCATAGTTGCGCCCTACGTGCACCCTAGTTACGCCTCAGTTGGGCACAAGCTATGCCTCAGTTGGGCACTAGTTGCCACCTAGTTGTGCCCTAGTTAGGCCCTTGTTGCGTTCTTGTTGCACCCTACTTGCGCCCTGCTTTCGCCCTATTTACACCCGAGTTTTACCCTAGTTGTGCCCTAGTTGCACCCTACTTGCTCCCTACTTGCGTCCTAGTTGCACCCTAGTTGCGCCCTAGTTATGCCCTAGTTGCACCCTACTTGCCCCCTTGTTGTGCCCTAGTTGCGCCCTAGTTGGGTCCTAGTTACACCCTAGTAACGCCTCAGCTGGATACTAGGAATGCCCTAGTTACGCCCTAGTTCTGCCCTAGTTGCGTCCTACTTGCGCCCTACTCAAGCCCTGGTTGTACCCTAGTTGCACCCTAGTTGCGCCTAGTTACATCCTAGTTGCATCCAACTTGTGCCCTACTTGTGCCCTACTTGTGCCCTAGTTGCATCCTTGTTGTGCCCTAGTTGCGCCCTCATTGCGTCTTTCTTGTACCCTACTTGCGTCCTGTATGCGCCCTAGTTGCGCCCTAGTTGCGACCTACTTGCACGCTTTTTTAGTCCTATTTGCACCATCCTTGCATCCTATTTTCCCCTTACTTGCGCCCTCATTGCGTCCTAGTTGTGCCCTAGTTTTGCTGTAGTTACACCTCAGTTGGGCACAAACTATGCACTAGTTGAACTTTAAATTTGCCCTAGTTGCGCTCGACTTGCGCCATACTTGCGCCCGACTTGCACCATAGTTACGCCCTAGTTGTGCCCTAGTTGCGCCCTACTTGTGCCCTAGTTTTGCCTTGGTTGGACACTAGCTACGCCTTCGTTACGCCTTGGTCGCGCCTTAGATGCACCCTAGTCGTGCCATTCGTGCGTCCTACTTGCACCCTAGTTGCATCCTGGCTGCTCCCTAGATGAGTCATAGTTGCGCCTCAGTAAGGCACTAGCTACGCCCTAGCTGTGCCCTGGTTGTGCTCTAGTTGTGCCCTACTTGCGCCCTACTTGCGCCCAAGTTACGCCCTAGTTGCGTCCTAGTTACGGCCTAGTTGCACCCTACTTACGCCCTTCTTTCGTCCTAGTCACACCCTACTTGCGCCCTTGTTGTGCCCTACTTGTGCCCTACTTGTGCTCTACTTGCGCCCTAGTTGCACCCTAGATGCGCCCTAGTTTCAAGCTACTTGTACCGCACTTGCGTCCAATTTTCACCCTTGTTGCGCCCTAGTTGTACCCTACTTGCGCTGTACTTTCGCTTTTTTTTGCCTTATCTGCGCCCTTGTTGTGTCGTACTCGTGCCTTGCTTGAGCCCAAGTTCTGCCGTAGTTGTGCCCTATTTGTGCCCTACTTGCGCCCTACTTGCACCCTACTTGCGCCCTAGTTACGCCCTAGTTGTGTCCTACTTTTGCTCTACTTGCACACGCTGCGCTCTAATGGCGCCCTAGTTGCGCCTTTCTTACATCCTCGTTACGCCCTACTTGCGCCCTAGTTGTGCACTAGTTGTGACCTAGTAGCACCCTCATTGCATCATTGTCGCACCCTAGTTGCGCCCTAGTTGCACCCTAGTTGCGTCCTAGTTACACCCTTCTTGTGCCCTACTTGCGCTCTACTTCCTCCCTAGTTGCACCATAGTTGCATCCTACTTTGTGTTCTAGTTGCGCTCGACTTGCGATCTAGCTATGGACTAGTTGCGCCGTAGATGGGCATTATCTACACCCTAGTTGCAACCTAATTACGTCCAAGTTACATCCTCATTGCGCCCTACTTGCGCCCTACTTGTGCCCTACTTGCGCCTTAGTTGCTCCCTAGATGCTCCCTAGTTGCGCCCTAGTTGCGCCCTAGTTGTGTCCTAGTTATGCCCTAGTTCCGCCATAAATGCGCCTTGCTTGCACCCTACTTGCACCCTAGTTGTGCCCTTCTTGCGCCCTACTTGCGCCCAACATGCACCCTAGTTGCACCCTAGCTGGGCCCTAGTTGGGCCCTAGTTACGCCCTAGTTGCGCCCTACTTGTACCCTACTTGCGCCCTGGTTCTGCCCTACTTGTACCCTAGTGACACCCTAGTTGTGCCTTGCTTGCGCCCTACCTCCACCCTACTTGTACCCTACTTCCACCCTTGTTATGACCTTGTTGTGCCCTAGTTGCACCCTACTTGCACCCTAGTTGTGCCCTACTTGCGCCCTAGTTCTGCCCTACTTGTACCCTAGTGACACCCTAGTTGTGCCTTGCTTGCGCCCTACCTCCACCCTACTTGTACCCTACTTCCACCCTTGTTATGACCTTGTTGTGCCCTAGTTGCACCCTACTTGCACCCTTGTTCCACCCTTGTTTTGCACTAGTTGCGCAATACTTGTGCCCTACTTGTACCATACTTGCATCCTAGTTGCGCCCTAGTTGTGCCCTAGTTTCGCTCTAGTTGTACCCTAGTTGGGCCTCAGTTGCGTCCTAGTTGTGCCCTACATGCGTCCTACTTACGCCCTAGTTGTGCCCTAATTGCACCGTAGTTCTGCCCTAGTTACGCCTCAGTTCGGCACTAGCTACAGCGTGGTTGTGCCCTAGTTGTGTCATAGTTGCGCCCTAATTGCCCCCTAGTTTCCCCCTATTTGTACCCTAGTTGGGCCCTACTTGCACCCTATTTGTATCCTAATTGTGCCCTAGTTACGTCCTAGTTGCACCCTTGTTGTGCCCTGGTTGCACCTCTCTTGGGCACTTGCTACGCCCTAGTTGCGCCCTAGGTCCTAGTTACGCCCTTTTTTTTTTTGGTTTTTAAGATGGTCCAGGCAGAAAATCCCTATTTGCGTCCTACTTGCGCCTTAGTTGCGCCCAAGGTGCACCCTAGTTGCGCCCTACTTGCGTCCTACTAGCGCCCTAGTTGTGCCCCAGTTGCACTCTAGTTGCGCCCTACTTGCACCCTAGTTGTGTCCCAGTTATGCCCTACTTGCGCCCTAGTTGTGCCCTACTTGCGCCCTACTTGCGACTCACTTCGGCACTAGCTACGTCCTAGTTGCACCCTAGTTACGCCCAAGTTGCGCCTAGATGCACCTTACTTGTGCCCTAGTTGTGCCCTAGTTGCGTCCAAGTTATGCCCTAGTTGCGTCCTACTTGCACCCGAGTTGCACCCCAGTTGCACCCTAGTTGTACCATACTTGCGCCCTCCTTTCATCCTACTTGCACCCTTATTTCATCCTAGTTGTGTCCTAGTTGCACATTAGTTGGCCCCTAGTTGCATCCTTGTTACGCCCTACTTGGGTTCTCTTTCCTCCCTTGTTGCGCCGTACTTGCATCTTATTTGCCCCCTATTTGTGCCCTAGTTGCGCCCTACTAGGACCCTAGTTTTACCTTAGTTGTGCTCTATTTGTGCCCTATTAACACCCTACTTGTGCCCTAGTTGCACCCTTATTGCGCCAAAGTTATGCCCTAGTTGCGCTTTCCTTGTGTCCTACTTAAACCCTCTTTGTGCCCAAGTTGCGTTCTAGTTGTGCCCTAGTTGTGCCCTAGTTGCGACCTAGTTGTGCCATAGTTCCGCCCTAGTTTCATCCTAGTTGTGCCCTTCTTGTACCCTATTTGCGCCCTACTTGCACCCTGTTTGCGTCCGTGTTGCACTTTTATTGGACACTAACTATGCCCTAGTTGCACCATAGTTGCATCCTGGTTGTGCCCTAGTTGCACCCTGCTTGCGTCCTACTTACGCCCTTGTTACGCGCTTCTTCCAACCTATTTGTGCCCTACTTGCGCCCTAGTTTCCCCGTTGTTGCGCCTTAGTTGGGCACTACCTCCACCCTAGTTGCACCCTAGTTCTGCCCTAGTTAAAACCTAGTTGCACCCTAGTTGCGCCTTGCTTGTTCCCTAGTTGCACCTAGTTGCGCCCTATTTGTACCATACTTGCGCCCTACTTGTGCCCTACTTGCGGACTAGATGCGTCCTACTTACGGCCCACTTCCATCCTACTTGCGCCCTAGTTGCGCCCTAGTTGCGCCCTACTTGCTCCCTAGTTGCACCCTACTTGCTACCTAGTTGTGCCCTACTTTTGTCCTACTTGCTTCCTACTTGCACCCTACTTGTGCCCTACTTGTGCCCTACGTACGCCCTCCTTGCGTCCTCATTGCGCCCTAGTTTTGCCCGAGTTAAGCTGTATTTTCGTCTCTTTTGGACACTAGTTATGCCCTAGTTACGTCCTAGTTGTTCCCTAGTTGCGCCGTAGTTCTGCTATGGTTTCGTCCTAGTTGTGACCTAGTTGCACCCTACCTGTGCTCTACTTGCGCCTCCGTTGCACCCTAGTGGCGCCCTAGGTTACACCCTACTTGCGTCCCACTTCCACCCTACTTGCGCCCTAGTTACACACTAGTTACGCCCTGGTTGTGCCTTGATTACGCCCTAGTTGAACCCTACTTGCGCCCTACTTGCGTCCTAGTTGCACCCTACTTGCGACGTACATGCACCCTACTTGTGCCCTAGTTACGCCACAACTGTTCCCAATTTACGCCCTAGTTACATCCTACTTGCATCCTAGATACGCACCTTCACCCTAGTTGAATACTAGTTGCACCTCAGTTGGGTAGTAGCGACGCCGTACTTGCGCCCTATTTGCACCCTAGTTGCGTCCTAGTTGCACCCTACTTGCGCCGTAGTTGCGCCCTACTTGCGTCCTCTTTGTGCCCTAGTTACACCCTAGTTGCGCCCTAATTATGTCCTTATTGCGCCCTACTTAAACCCTAACTGCGCTCTACTTGCGCCCTACTTACACCCTACATGCTCCCTAGTTTACCCTATGTGCGCCCTAATTGCGACCTACTTGCAGCCTACTTGTGCCCTATTTGCATCCCAGTTGCATCCTAATTGCGCACTACTTGTGCCCTACCTACACCCTACTTACACCATTCTTGCATCCTGGTTGTGCCCTAGTTGCGCCCTAGTTGTGCCCCACTTGCATCCTAGTTGCGCCCTAGTTGTACCCTTGTTGCACACTATTAACAACCTACTTAAGCCCTAGTTGTACCCCAGTTGCCTCCTAGTTGCGCCTTAGTTGTGTACAACATGCGCGCTACTTGCCTCTTAGTTGCGCCCTACTTGCACCCTAGTTGCACCCTGGGTGGGCCTCAGTTGGGCACTAGCTACGCACTAGTTGTGCCCTAGTTGCGCCCTAGTTGCACCCTACTTGCGCCTTAGTTTCACCCTAGTTGCATCCTAGTTGTGCCATATTTCCGCCCTACTTACATCCTATTTGTGCCCTAGTTGATCCCTAATTGCTCCCTAGTTGCACCCTAGTTGTACCCTACTTGTGCCCTACATGCTTCCTAGTTGCGCCCTAGTTGCACCCTAGATGCGCCCAACTTGCATACTACTTGCGCCCTAGTTGTGTCCTAGTTACACCCTAGTTGAGCCCTAGTTGCGTCTGAGTTAGGCACTAGCTACACCATCAATGCACCCTAGTTCCGCCCTTGTTGTGTCCTAGTTGTGCCCTACTTGCAGCCTACTTGGGCCCTAGTTGCATCCTACTTGTGCCCTACTTGTCCCTGACTTGTGCCCTAGTTGCGGCCTAGTTGCGCCGCACTTGGGCCCTACCTACGGCCTAGTTGTTTCCTAGTCGCGCCCTACGTACACCCTAATTGCGCCCTACTCACGCCTTACTTCCGCCATAGTTGCGCCCTGCTTGGGCCCTACTTCTACCCTACTTATGCTATAGCTGTGTCCTATTTCTGCCCTACTTGCGCCCTAGTTGCGCCCTAGTTGTGTCCTCATTACGTCCTACTTGCACCCTAGTTGTGCCCTACTTGCGCCCTAGTTGACCCCTAGTTGCGCCTCAGCTGCACACTAGCTATGTCCTAGTTATGCCCTAGTTGCGCCCTAGTTGCGCCCTAGTTGCACCCTAGTTGCGCCCTACTTGCGCCCTAGTTACGCCCTACTTGCACCCTAGTTGCGCCCTACTTGCTCCCTAGTTGCGCCCTAGATGCGCAACAGTTGGGCACTAGCTACGCCCTAGTTGTGCCCTACTTGCACCCAAATTGCACCCTACTTGCGTTCCACTTGTGCCCTAGGTGTGTCCTAGTTACGCCCTACTTGTGCCCTAGTTGCACCCTACTTGCGCCCTACTTGTGTCTTATTTGCACCCTACTTGTGCCCTACTTACGCTTTACTTGCGTGCTATTTGCACCCTAGTTCCGCCCTAGTTGTGCCCAGTTGTGCCCTACTTGTGCCCTCCTTGCATCCTAGTTGCACCCTAGTTGCGCCATAGTTGTGCCCAATTTGTACCCTAGTTGTGTCCTACTTGCGCCTTTGTTGGACACTAGCTACGCCCTAGTTTTGCCCTTGTTACGTCCTAGTTTCGTCCTAGTTGCGCCCTACTTGCGCCTTATTTACGCCCTAGTTGCGCCCTACCTATGCCTTACATACGCCATAGATGCATCCTAGTTATGCCTTACGTGCACCCTAGTTGCGCCCTAGTTGCGCCTCAGTTGGGCACTAGCTACGACGTGGTCGGGCTCTAGTTGCGCCCTAGTTGCAACCTAGTTCCGCCCTAGTTGCGCCCTAGTTGCGTTCAAGTTGCACCCTGGTTGCGCCCTAATTGCGCCCTAGTTCCGCCCTAGTTGTGTCCTACTTACGCCCTTTTTGCGCCCTAGCTACCCCTACTTGCGCCCTAGTTGTGCCCTAGTTGTGCCCTAGTTGCACCCTAGTTGCGCCCTAGTTGCACCCTAGTTGAACCCTAATTTTTCCCTAGTTGTGTCCTAGTTGCATCCTACTTACGTCCTATTTGCACCCTATTTGTGCCCTACTTACACCCTAGTTGTGCCCTAGCTGCACCCTAGTTGCATCCTACTTGCGCCCTACTTCGTCCTAGTTGTGGCCCAATTACGCCCTAATTGCGCTCTAGTTGCATCCTGTTTGTGCCCTAGATGTGCCCTTCTTGCGCCCTAGGTGTGCCCTAGCTGCGTCCTACTAACGCCCTATTTGCACCCTACCTGGACCCTACATGAGCCTTACTTGCGACCTACTTGCACCCTAGTTGCGCCCTAGTTAAGTCTTTTTTCCACCATAGTTGCGCCTCTGTTGGGCACTAGCTACACCCTAATTGCGCCCTATTTGCACCTTATTTGCCCCCTTGTACCCTAGTTGCGCCCTAGTTGCGTTCAAGTCCGCACAACTTGCAACCTACTTACGCCTTTCTTCAGCCGTGCTTACGCCCTAGTTGCGCCCTAGTTGCACCATAGCTGTCCTTCAGTTGGGCATTAGCTATGCCCTAGTTGCGCCCTTGTTGTGCCTATTTGTGCCCAAGTTGTACCCTAGTTGTGCCGAAGTTGCGCCCTACTTGCGCCTTACGTGTGCCCTAGTTGCACCCTAGTTGCGCCCTAGTTGCGTCCTAGTTCCGTCCTTCTTGCGTGCTACTTGCGCCCTACTTATGCCCCAAATGCACCATAGTTGTTCCCTACTTATGCCCTACTTGCGCCCTAGTTACGTCATACTCGCACCCAAGTTGCACCCTTCTTGCGTCCTACCTGCGCCCTAGTTGAGACCTCCCTACGCCCTTGTTGTGCCCTAGTTGCACCCTAATTGCGCCTCTGTTGGGCACTAGCTACGCCCTAGTTGCACCCTTGTTGCACCCTAGTTGCGCCCTACTAGGGCCCTACTTGTGCCCCACTTCTGCCTTAGTTACACCTCCAGTTGCTCCCTAGTTGCGCCTTAGTTGTGCCTCAGTTGTGCACGAGCTACGTCCTAGTTGCGCACTAGTTGTACCCTAGTTTTTCCCTCATTACACCCTAGTTGCGCCCTACTTGGTTCCTTGTTGCACCTTACTTGCGCCCTACATGTACCCTTGTTGCGCCCTAGTTCCGATCTACTTGCGTCCTACTTGCACCCTTCATTCGCTTTACTTGAACCCTAGTTGCCCCCTACTTGCACCCTACTAGCACTCTAGTTCCGTCCTAGTTGCATCCTAGTTGCACCCTAGTTACACCCTTGTTGCACCTTACTTTCGCCCTAGTTGGGCCCTACTTGAGCCTTAGTTGCGCCCGATGTACGCCCAAGTTGTGCCCTCGTAAGCCCAACTTGTGCCCTACTTGCTCCCTATTTGCCCCCTAGTTGCACCCTAAAGGTGCCGTAGCAAGCCCTACTTGCGCCCAAGTGGCACCCTAGTGGCACCCTACTTGCATCCTTGTTGCGCCCTACTTTCTCCCTACTTGTGCCCTAGTTGCGTCCTAGTTGCAACCTGGTTGCGCCCTACTTGCGCCCTTATTGCGCCCTAGTTGCGCCATAGTTGCACCTTAGTTGCGCCTCACTTGGGTACAAGTTACGCCCTATTTGCCCCCTTGTTTTGCCATGGTTGCACCCTAGTTGTTCCCTACTTGCACCCTAGTTGCCGCTTAATTGTGCCCTAGTTGCGTCCTAGTTGTGTCCAAGTTGCACGCTACTTCCGCCCTACTTACGCCCTAGCTGCATCCTAGTTGCATCCTACTTGCATCCTACTTGGGCCCTAGTTGCGCCCTACTTATGCCCTAGTTGCACCCTAGTTGCGTCCTGCTTATACCCTACTTGCGCCCTCCATGTGCCATAGTTGCGTCCTACTTGCGCCTTATTTGCACCTTACTTGTGCCCTAGTTGCGCCCTACTTGCGCCCAATTGGGCCCCTACATGCGCCCTAGTTGTACACTAGTTGCACCCAAGTTGTGCCATAGTTGCACCTCAGTTGGACACTAGCTATGCCCTAGTTTTCCCTTAGATGCGTCCTAGTTGCAGCCTACTTGTGCCATACTTGTGCCTGATATGCACCCTAGTTGTGCCCTAGTTTTTCCCTAGTTGCACCCTAGTTGCGCCCTAATTGCGCCTCAGTTGTACACTAGCTACGCCCTAGTTACGCCCTCGTTACGCCCTAGTTGCATGATAGTTGTGCCCTAATTGTGCCCTAATTGTGCCCTAGTTGCTCCCTGGTTGCACCCTAGTTGTGTCCTAGTTGCGCCCTGGTTGCACACTAGCTGCGTCCTAGTTGCACCCTAGTTCAGCCCCGGTTGTGCCCTAGTTGTGCCTTAGTTGCGCCCTAGATGCGCCTTACTTGCGCCTTACTTGCGCCCTTGTTATGCCCTACTTGCGCCCTAGTCGTGCCCTTGTTGCACCCTACTTATGCCCTACTTGTGCCCCAGTTTCATCCTAGTTGCACCCTCGTTGCGCCCTATTTGCGCCCTACTTGCACACTACTTGTGCCCTAGTTGCACCCTAGTTGCATTTTAAATGTGCCCTATTTGTACCCTACTTGTGCCCTACTTGCTCCCTACTTACAACCTAGTTATGCCCAACTTGCATCCTAGTTGTGCCCTTGTTGCGCCCTAGTTACGATGTAATTAGGCACGAGCTACGCCCTAGTTGTCCCCTGCGTGTGCCCTCCTTGCATCCTACTTGCGCCCTAGTTGCGCCATAGTTGCGCCTTAGTTCCGCCTCTATTGGGCAGTAGCTACATCCTAGTTGTGCCCTAGTTGGGCATTAGTTGCACCCTAGTTGCGCACTATTTATGCCCTAGTTGTTCCCTAGATGTGTCCCACTTGCATCCTAGTAGTGCCCTTGTTGCGTCCTAGTTAGACCCTAGTTACGTCCAACTTGCGCCCTACTTGTGCTCTACTCGCGCCCTAGTTGCGCCCTAGTTGCGCCCAACTTGCACCCTAGTTGTGCCCTACTTGCACCATAGTTGTTCCCTAGTTGCACCCTAGTTTCACCCTCCTTGCGCCCTCGTTGCACCCTAGTTGTGCCCTAATTGTGTCCTAGTTGCACCCTAGTTGCGCCCTACTTGCACCCTAGTTGCGCCCAACCTACGCCCTAGTTGCGTCGTAGTTGGTCACTAGCTACGCCCTAGTTGCGCCCCAGTTGTACCATAGTTGTGTCCTACTTGCGTCCTAACATCACCTGAAAATCGCCCTATTTGCGCTCTATTTGCACCCTCCTTGAACCCTACTTGTACCCTAGTTTCACCCTAGTTGCACCCTAGTTAGCCCTTCTCGCACCCTACTTGCGTCCTAGATACACCCTAGTTGCGCCCTAGTTGCGCCCTTCTTGTGCCCTACTTGCGCCCTAGTTGCACCCTAGTTGCACTAAAGTTGCACCTTAGTTGGGCACTAGCTACGCCCTAGTTGTGCCCTAGTTGCGCCCTAGTTGGACCCAGTTACGCCCTAGTTGTGTCCTAGTTGCGCCCTACTTGTCTCTAGTTGCACCCTAGTTGCGCCCTAGTTGCACCCTAGTTGTGCCTTAGTTGCGCCCTACTTGCACCCTGGTTGCGCCCAAGTTGCTCCTTACTTGCATCCTACTTGTTCCCTATTTCCATCCTACTTGCGCTCTAGTTGCGCCCTGGTTGTACCCTACTTGCGACCTACTTGCGCCCTACTTTCCCCCTACATCCACCCTAGCTACATCCTATTTGCGTCATAGTTGTACCCTAGTTGTGCCCTTATTCCGCAGTCATTGCGCCCTTGTTGCACCTCAATTTGGCACTAGTTACGCCCTAGTTGCGCCCAAATTACACCCTAGTTCTGCCTTTATTGTGCCCTCTATGCGTCCAACTTGCGCTTTAGTTGCGCCCTTAGCTCTGCCCTAGCTACGCCCTAGTTTCGCCCTAGTTGCCGCCTAGTTACGCCCCAGTTGCGCCCTACTTGCGTCCTAGTCATTTACTAGTTGCGTCCTAGTTGCACCCTAGTTGTGCCCTACTTGTGCCCTACTTACACCCTCCTTGTGCCCTAGTTGTGCCCTGATTGGACCCTAGTTGCCCCTTTCTTGTACCCTACTTGCGCCCTAATTCCGCCCTCGTCACGCGCTAGTTGCAACCTACTTGCGCCTTGCTTGTGCCCTACTTGTGCCCTAGTTGTGCCCTATGTGCACCCAAGTTGCACCATACTTATGCCCTACTTGCACCCTGTTATGTCCTAGTTGCATCCTAGTTGTGCCCTTGTAACGCCCTACTTCCGCCCTAGTTCGGCCCTAAATGCGCCCTACTTGCGCCCTAGTTACGCATCAGTTGGGGACTAGCAACACCCAAGTTGTGCACTGGTTGGACCCTCGATACGCTCTACTTGTGCCCAAGTTGTGCCCTTGTTGTGCCCTAGTTGCGTCCTAGTTGCGTCCTAGTTACGCCCTAGTTTTGCCTTACTTGCCCCTAGTTGCGCCTTACTTGCGCCCTATTTGTGCCCCACTTGCACCCTACTTGCGTCCTAGTTGTGTCCAAGTTGCCTCCTAGTTGTACCCTACTTGCACCCGTCTTGCGTCCCACTTGCGTCCTAGTTGTGTCCCAGTTCCTTCCTACTTATGCCCTTCTTGCGTCCTAGTTGTCCCTAGTTGCACCCTAGTTGCTTCCTATTTGTGCCGTAGATGCACCCTACTTGCACCCCAGATGCACCCTAGTGACACCCTACTTGCACCCTATTTGCGCCCCAATTGTGCCCTACTTGCACCCTTTTCGCGCCTTTCTTGCGTCCTAATTGCACCCTAGTTGCGTCCTAGTTGCGCCTCAGTTGGGCACTAGCTACACCCTAGATGTATCCTATATGCGCCCTAGTTGTGCCTTACTTGCTCCCTTCTTTTGCCCTACTTGCACCCTAGTCGCGCCCTTATTGCGGCCTAGTTGTGCCTCAGTTGCGCCCTAGTTGCACCTCAGTTGCGCACTAGCTACGCCCTAGTTGTGTCCTCCCTACGCCCTAGTTGTGCCCTAGTTGGACCCTAGTTGTGCCCTAGTTCTGCCCTACTTGCACCCAACTTGCGCCCTCGTTGTGCCCTAGTTTTTCCCTAGTTGCACCCTTCTTTTACCCTACTTGCACCCTACTTGTGCCCTAGTTGCACCCTAGTTGCGCCCTAGTTGCACCCTACTTGCACCCTGCTCGTACCCTACTTGCGTCCTACTTGTGCGCTTGTTGAGCCCTTTTTTTTGTCCTCATTGTGTCCTAGTTGCGCCCTAGTTGTGCCCTAGTTGCGCCTGAGCTGGGCAATAGTTATGCCCCAGTTGCGCCCTAGTTGGGCCCTAATTGCACCCTAGTTGCACCCTAACTATGCCCTAGTTACACCCTAGTAGCGCCCTATTTGTGCCCTAGTTATGCCCCAGTTATGCCTCGGTTGGACACTGGTTACGTCCTAGCTGCGGCCTAGTTGCGCCCTAGTTGTGCCATGCTTCCGCCCTCGTTGCGCCCTACTTGAGCCCTACTTGTGCCCTACTCATGCCCTTTTTGTGCCTAAAGTGTGCCCTAGTTGCACCCTAGCTGCGGCCTAGTTGCGCCCTTGTTGCACCGTGGTTGCCCCCTTCTTACACCCTACTTGTGCCCTGGTTTCCCCCTAGTTGCGCCCTGGTTGCGCCCTAGTTGTGCCTTACTTGCGCCCTAGTTGTGCCCTACTTGCGCCCTAGATGCACCCAGTTGCCTCTGGTTGAGCACTAGTTACGCCCTGGTTACGCCCTAGTGACGCCCTGGTTGCACCCTCCTTGTGTCGTACTTGTGCCCTAGTTGCACCCTTGTTGTGCCCTAGTTACTCCCTACTTACGTCCTACGTGTGCCCTAGTTGCGCCCTAGTGGCGCCCTACTCGTGCCCTAGTTGCACCCTACGTGCGCCCTACTTACGCCCTAGTTGAGCTCTATTTGCGTCCAAGATGTGCCCTAGTTGTGCCGTACTTGTGTGCTAGATGCGCCCTACTTACGTCCTAGTTGTGCCCTAGTTGCACCCTAAGTTTTCCCTACTTGTTCCGTAGTTGCGCCCTAGTTACGTTCTACTTGCACCCTACTAGCACCCTTGTTGCGCCCTAGTTGCGCCCCAGTTGTCCTCTCGTTACACACTGCTTGCGCCCTACTTGTGCCCTAGATGCGCCATAACTAACCCTAAGTTGGGCACTAGGTACGCCCTTGTTGCGCCCTAGGTTTACCCTAGTTTTGCCTTAGTTTTGCCCTAGATACGCTTGAGTTGCACCCTACTTGTACCCTCCTTCCGCCCTACTTTAGCCCTAGTTGCGCCCCCATTTGAGCCCTAGATACGCCCTGGTTGCCCCCAAGTTCCGCCTTAGTTGGGCACTTTCTATGCCCTAGTTGCGCTCTAGTTGCGCCCTTGTTGTGCCCTAGTTGTGCCATGGCTACGGCCTACTTGCGCCCTACTTACGCCTTAGTTGCGCCATAGTTGCGCCCTAGTTGTGCCTTAGTTGGGTACTTGCTAGGCCCTGGTTGCGCACAAGTTGCGCCCTAGTTGCGCCCTAGTTGCACCCTTCTTGCGTCCTAGTTGTGTCCTAGTTTCTTCCTAGTCGCACCCTTGTTGCACCCTATTTGCGACCTATTTGCGCCCTAGTTGTGCCGTAGTTGTGCCCTAGTTGCACCCTACTTTCACCCTTGTTGCGCCCTAGTTGCGCCTTAGTTACACCCTACTTGCGCCCCACATGCGCCCTAGTTGCGCTCTAGTTCCAACCTACTTGCACCCTACCTGTGCCCTACTTGCGCCCTTGTTGCGCCCCAGTTGCGCCCTAGTTGCGCCCTTGTTGGGCCCTAGTTGCGCCTCAATTAGGCACTAGCTACGCCCTAGTTGCGCACTAGTTGCGACCTAGTTGCATCCTATTTTTCCCTACTTATGTCCTACTTGCGTCCTCCTTACATTCTTGTTGCGCCCCAGTTGCGCCCTACTTGCACCTGAGTTGGGCACTAGCAACGCCCTAGTTGTGCCCTAGTTGCGCCCTAGTTGCGCCTTAGCTCCGTTGTAGTTCCGTCCTAGTTGCGTCCTACCTGTACCTCAGTTGTGCCCTTGTTGTGCCCTAGTTGGGTCCTAGTTGCGCCATAGTTGCGCCTCAGTTGGGTACTATCTATGCCCTAGTTGCGCCCTAGTTGCGACCTACTTGCACCCTACCCTTACCCTACTCGCGCTTTAGTTTTGCCCCAGTTACGCCCTAGTTCCGTCCTAGTTGCGCCTCAGCTAGGCACTAGCTAGGCCCTAGTTGCGCCCTAGTTGGGACCTAGTTCCACCTCAGTTGCATCCTAATAACACCCTAGTTATGCCCTAGTTGCACCCTTGTTGCGCCCTAGGTGTGCCCTAATTGTGCTCTACGTGTATGCTAGATGTTCCCTACTTACATCCTAGTTGCGTCCTAGTTGTGCCCTGTTTGTGCCCTACTTCTGCCCTAGTTGTGCCCTACGTGCACCCTACTTGCACCAAACTAGCGCCCTTGTTGCACCCTAGTTGCCCCCTAGTTGTGCCCTAGGTTTGCCCTACTTAAACCCTAGTTGTGCTCTGCTTGCGCCCTAGTTACGCCTCAGTTGCGCCTCAATTGAGCACTAGCTACGCCCTTGTTGCTCTCTAGGTTCACCCTAGTTCCGCCCTAGTCGCGCCCTAGTTACGCCCTAGCTGTGCCCTGCTTGCGCCCTAGTTGCACCCCAATTTGAGCCCAAGTTATGCCCTAGTTTTGCCCTAGTTATGCCCTAGTTGGACACTTGCTACGCCCTAGTTGCACACTAGTTGCACCCTAGCTGCACCCTCGTTGCGCCCTACTTATGTCCTAGTTGCGCCCTTGTTTTGCCCTAGCTGCACCCTAGTTTCATCCTATTGGCATCCTGCTTGCGACCTAGTTGCACCCTAGTTACTCCCTAGTTGTACCCTAGTTGTGCCCTTGTTGCGCCCTACTTGGGCCCTTGTTGCGCCCTAGTTGCACTCTAGTTGCACCTTACTTGCGCACTACTTGTGCCCTACTTGCGTGCTAATTGCGCCCTAGTTGCACCCTAGTTGCACCCTACTTGTGCCCTAGTTGCGCCTTACTTTCACCCTTGTTGCGCCCTAGCTGCGCCTCAATAGGACACTAGCTACGCCCTGGTTCCACCCTAGTTGTGCCCTAGTTGTACCATAGTTGCACCTCAGTTGGGCAATAGCTATGCCCACTTGCACCCTAGTTTCACTCTAGTTGCGCCCTACTTGTGCCCTAGTTGCGCCCTAGTTGCGCCCTAGTTGCACCCTAGTTGCGCCCTAGTTAAGCCCTAGTTGCACCTCAATTCGGCACTAGCTATGCACTAGTTGTGCCCTAGTTGCGTCCTAGTTTGCCCTAATTGTGCCATAGTTACACCGTACTTGGAGCCTTTTTGCGCCCTAGTTGCGCTCTAGTTGCACATCAGTTGGACACAAGCAAAGCCGTAGTTGTACCCTAGTTGCACCCTAGTTGCGCCCTGGTTACACCCTATCTCCATCCTAGTTACATCCCACTTGCACCCTAGTTGTGTCCTCGTGCGCCTTAGCGTGCCCTTCTTACTCCCTATTTGTGCCCTAGTTATACCCTAGTTGCACCCTTGTTGCCCCCTACTTGCATTCTAGTTGCGCCCTATTTGCGCCCTTCTTGCTCCCTAGTCGCGCCCTAGTTGCACCCTTCTTGCGCCCTACTTGCACCCTACTTGCACCCTACTTGCGTCCTAGTTGCACCCTAGTTGTGCCTTCGTTGCGCTCTAGTTGCATCTCAGTTTTGCACAAGCTACGCCCTAGTTGCACCCAAGTTACGCTCACTTGCACTCTACTTGTGCTCTACTCGCACTTTGGTTTTGCCCTAGTTGTGCCCTTGTTGCGCCTTAGCCAGGCACTAGCTAGGCCCTAGTTGCGCCCTAGTTGTGCCCTAGTTCCACCCTACTTGTGCCCTAACCATGCCTTAGTTGCGTCCTAGTTACGCCTTACTTGGGTCCTAATCGTGCACTAGTTTTGTCCTAGTTGTGCCCTACTTGTGCCTTAGTTTTGCCCTACTTGCGCCCTAGTTGAGCCCTATTTGTGCTCTATTTTCACACATCTTGCGCCCTACAAACGCCCTACTTGCGCCCTACTTACACCCTAGTTGCAGCCTAGCTACACCCTACTTGTACCCTTCTTGCGCCCTAGTTTTGCCCTAGTTGTGCCCTAGCTGTACCTTAGTTGTGGACTACTTGTGCCCTAGTTGCACCTTACTTGTGCCCTAGTTGCACCCAACTTGCCCCCAATTTTGGCCCTAGTTGTGCCTCTGTTGGGCACTAGCTACGTCCTTGTTGCGCCCTAGATGCGCTCAAGATTTGCCCTAGTTAGACCCTACTTGCACCCTACTTGCCCCCTAGTTGCGCCCTAGTTGCACCCTACTCGCGCCCTACTTGTGCCCTGCTTGTGCCCTAGTTATGCCCTAGTTGCGCCTTAGTTGCACCCTAGTTGGGCCCTACTTGCACCCAAATTGCGCACTACTTGCGCCCTTGTTACAGCCTAGTTTGTCCTAGTTTTGTGCTTCTTGTGTTCTACAGGCACCCTCCTTGCTACCTAGTTGCGCCCTCGTTGCACCCTAGTTACATCATATTTGCGTCCTACGTGCACCCTAGTTGCACGCTCGTTGCACCCTTATTCCACCCTACTTGTAGCCTAGTCACGCCGTAAATGCACACTAGTTGCGTTCTTTTTCTGCCCCTCTTGCCCCCTAGTTGCACCCTACTTGCGCCCTAGTTATGGATAACTTTCATCCTACTTGCACCCTCCTTGCGTCCTAGTTGCGCCATACTTGCGTCCTAGTTCTGCCCTAGTTGAACCGCAATTGGGTACTAGCTACATGCTTTTTGCGCCCTTGTTGCGCTCTTTGTCCGCCCTTGTTGCATCTTGGTTGCGCTCTAGTTGCACCCTAGTTTTTCCCTAGTCACGTCCTACTTGTGCCCTACTTACGCCAAAGTTGTGCCCTAGTTGCGTCCTTGTTGTGCCTCAGTTGGACACTGGCAACGCCCTAGGTTGGCCGTAATGCGCCCTAGTCGCGTCCTAGTTGCGCCCTACTTGCGCACTACTTATGCCCTAGATGCGCATTAGCTTCTCCCACGTTGCACCCTAGTTTTCCCTCCGTTGGACACTAGCTATGCTCTAGTTGCACCTTAGTTGCCCCCTAGCACAACCCTACTTGAAGCCTAGTTGCGCCGTAGATGTTTCCTAGTTACGCCCTAGTTGTGCCCTACTTGCGCCCTTGTTACGCCTACTTGCGCCCTGCTTTTGGCCTAGTTGCGCCTCAGTTGTGCATTAACAACGCCATAGTTACGCCCTAGTTACGCCCTGGTTGCGCCCTCCTTGCACCCTACTTGTGCCCTAGTTGCACCCTAGTTGTGCACTAGCTGTGCCCTATTTGCGCCCTACTTGCGCCCTAATTGCGCCCTATTTACGTCCTAGTTGTGCCCTAGTTGCGGCCTACTTCCGCCCTACTTGTGCCCTAGTTGCGTCCTAGTTGCGTCAAGTTGTGCCCTAAACTTGCCTCCGTTGGAAACTAACCACGCCCTAGTTGTGCCCTGGTTGCGCCCTAGTGGCGCCCTACTTGCGCCCTAGTTGCATTGTAGATGTGCCCTACTTACACCCTACTTGCACCCAAGTTGCGCCCTAGTTGCGCCCTAGTTGCACCCTACTTGTGCCCTGCTTGCACCCTAGTTACGTCCTACTTTCACCCTACTTGCGCCCTAGTTTCACCCTAGTTGCATCCTAGTTGCACCCTACTTTCATCCTAATTGCATCCTAGTTGCACCCTCGTTGCGCCCTACTTGCACCCTGAATGCGCCCTACTTGCGTCCTAGTTGCACCATAGATGCGCCCAAGTTGCACCCTACTTGTGCCCAAGTTACAGCATACTTGCGCCCTAGTTGTGCCATAGATGTGCCCTTGTTGCGCTTTAGTTGTACCCTACTTGTGTTCTAGTTTTGGCCTACGTGCATCCCATGTGTGCCCTAGTTACGACTCAGCAAGGCACTAGCTACGCCCTAGTTGCGCCCTAGTTGCGCCCGGGATGTGCCTTCCTTGCGCCCTACTAGCACCCTAGTTGCGCCCTAGTTGTGTCCTAGTTGCATCCTTCTTGCGTCCTACTTGCGCCCTAGTTGCGCCCTAGTTGTGTCCTAGTTGTGCCCTACTTGCGCCCTACTTACGCCCTAGTTGCACACTAGTTACGCCTTAGTCGCTTCCTACTTATGCCCTAGATGCGACCTACTTGCGCCCTAGTTTCTCCCTAGTTGCACCCTACTCATGCCCTATTTGCGCCCTACTTGCGTCCTACTTTTGCCCTCTTTACGCCCATCTTGTGCTCTAGTTACACCCTAGTTGCGCCCTAGTTTCCCCATAGTTGCGCCTTAGTTGGGAACTACCTAAGCCCTAGTTGTGCCCTTGTTTCATAGAAGTTGCACCCTACTTGCTCCCTACTTGCACCCTACTTGCAACCTAGTTGTCCGCTAGTTACGTCATAGCTGCACCCTAGTTGCCGCCTAGTTGCGCCTCAATTGGGAACTAGCCATGCCCTAGTTGCACCCTAGTAGCGCCCTGGTTACACCTTACTTGCGCCCTACTTGCACCTTCCTCGCATTCTAGTTGCGCCTAGTTGGGCCCTAGTTGCTCCCTAGTTGCACTTCAGTTGGACACTGGTTACGCCTTAGTTGCGTCCAAGTTGTGACCTAGGTGCGCCCTAGCTGTGTCCTAGTTGTGCCCTAGTTGCACGCTACTAACACCTTGCTTGCGCCATACTTGTGCCCCAGTTGCGCCCTAGTTGCGCCCTAGATCCGTTTTACTTGAGCCCTACTTTGTTCCTAGTTGCGCCCTAGTTTCGCCCTAGATATGTCCTACTTGCACCCTACTTGCACCCTACTTGCACCATAGTTGCGCCTTAGTTGCACCCTACTTGTACCTTACGTGTGCCCTACTTACGCCCTACTTGCGCCCTAGTTACGCCCTATTTGCACCCTCATTGCGCCCTAGTTTCACCCTAGTTGCGTCCTAGTTCTGCATGAGTTTGCCACTAGTTGCGCCCTAGGTGCGTCCTAGTTGCGTCCTGGTTGCACCCTACTGGCCCCCAACTTGCTACCTAGTTGCACCCTTGTTGTACCTTAGTTGCAGCCTAGTTATGCCTTAGTTGGGCAATAGCTAAGCCCTAGTTGTGCCCTAGTTGCGCCCTAGTTTCACCCTAGTTACGTCCTAGTTGTGCCCTAGTTACGCCTCAGTTGTGCCCTAGTTGCGCCCTTGTTGCGCTCTTGTTGGGCCCTAGTTGTGCCTCAAAAGGGTACTAGCTATGCCCTACTTATGCCCTAGTTGCGCCCTGGTTGTGCCCTACTTGCATCCTACTTGCGCCCTACTTGTGCCTTAATTACACCCTTGTTGCGCCTAAGTTAGGCACTAGTTATGCCCTAATGGCGCCCTAGTTGCGCCCTAGCTGCGGCCAAGTTGTGCCCTAGTTGCGCTGCAGTTGCGCCCTACTTACGCCCTACTTGTGCCCTAGTTGTGCCCTATTTTCACACATCTTGTACCCTACTTGCACCATATTCACGCCATACTTGCGCCCTAATTGCGCACTAGTTGCGCCCTAGTTGCAACCTAGTTACGCCCTACTTGTACCCTACTTGCACCCTAATTACGCCCTAGTTGCATCCTACTTGCGCCCTTGTTGAGCCCTAGTTTTGCCCTACTTGTGCCCTACTTTTGCCCTAGTTGCGCCCTAGTTGCACTCTAGTTGTGTCCTGAATGTGCCCAACTTGCGCCCTAACGTGCCTTACTTGCACCATAGTTGTGCCCTAGTTGTGCCTCAGTTCGGCACTAGCTACGCCCTAGTTGCGTCCTACTTATGCCCTAGTTGTGCCCTAGTTGCGCGCTGCTTATGCCGTTCTTGTGCTGTAGTTGCACCATAGTTGTGCCCTAGCTACGTCCTACTTGTGCCCCACTTGCGCCTTAGTTGCAACCTAGTTGCGCCCTAGTTGCACCCTCCTTGCTCCATACTTGTACCCCAGTTGCACCCTAGTTGCACCCTAGTTGTTCCCTAGTTGTGCCCTACTTGTGCCCTAGATACGCCCTACTTGTGACCTTGTTGCAGCCTAGTTGCGCCCTACTTGCGTCCTATTTGCGCCCTACTTGCGCCGTACGAGCGCCCTATTTGCTCCCTTCTTGCGCCCTAGTGTCGCCCTAGTTGAGCCCTAGTTGAGCCATTGTTGCGCCTTTGATAGGCACTAGCTATGCCCTAGTTGCGCCCTAGTTGCGCCCTAGTTGTGCCCTGCTGATGTTCTACTTTCTCCCTACTTGGGCTGTAGTTGCACCCTAGTTTCGCCATGGTTTTGCCCTAGTTGCACCCTAGTTGTGCCTCAGTTGGGAACTATCTACAACCTAGTTGTGCCCTAGTTGTACCCTTGTTGCAGCCTACTTGCGCCCTACTTGCGCCCTAGTTGAGCCCTAGTTGCGCCCTAGTTGTATCCTAGAAGCCCTTCAGTTGGACACTAACCACGCCTTAGTTACATCCTAGTTGTGGCCTATTTGCGCCATAGTTAGGCCCTAATTGCACCCTAGTTGTGCCCTAGTTGCGCCCTAGTTGGGCCTTAGTTTCGCTTCAATTAGGCACTAGCTGCGACCTAGTTTTGCCCTAGTTGTGACCTAGTTATGTCATGATTTTCCCTACTTACGCCCTACTTGCACCCTACTTGCGCCCTTGTTGCGCCCTGGTTGCACCCTAGTTACACCTCAGTTGGACACTACTTACGCCCTAGTTGTGCCCTCGTTGTGCCTAGACGCTCCCTAGTTACACCCTAGTTTCGCCCTAGTTCCTCCCTAGTTGCATCCTACTTGAACCCTAGTTGCACCCTAGTTGTCCCTTAGTTGTGTCTTAGTTGCGCCTTAGCATGCCCTTCTTACGCCCTACTTGCACCCTAGTTGCGACCTAGTTGCACCCCACTTGCGCCCTCCTTGCGCTCAACTTGCGCCCTATTTGCGCCCTACTTGCGCCGTACTTGCACCCCAGTTACGCGCTAGTTGTGCCCTACCTACACCCTACTTGCGCCCTAGTTGTGCCCTAGTTGTGTCCTAGTTGCGCCCTAGTTGCACCCTAGTTGCACCCTAGTTGCACCTCAGTTGGACACCATCTGTGCCCTAGTTGCGCCCTAGTTACGCCCTACCTGCACCCTACTTGCATTCAACTTGCGCTTTGTTTTGCCCAAGTTGCACCCTAGTTTCAACCTTGTTGCGCCTCAGCTGGGCACTAGCTAGGCCCTAGTTGCGCCTCAGTTTTGCCCTAGTTCCACCCTAGTTGCACCCTAATCATGCACTCGTTGCGTCCTAGTTGCACCCTTGTTGCGCCCTAGTTGAGCCCTACTTGTGCACTAGATGCACCCTACTTACGTCCTAGTTGCACCCCAGTTGCACCCTACTTGTGCCCCACTTGTGTCCTAGTTGTGCCTAGTTGCGCCTTTTTTACGCCCTACTAGCGCCCTTGTTGCGCCCTAGTTCCGCCCTAGTTGCGTCCTAGTTGCGCCCTACTTGCGCCCTAGTTGTGCCCTAGTTGCGCCTCAACTGAGCACTAGCAGCATCCTTATTGCGCTCTAGGTTCACCATAGTTCCTCCCTAGTCGCGACCTAGATGCGCCCTACTTGTGCCCTACTTGCGGACTACTTGCGCCCAGTTACGCCCCTATTTGAGCCCTTGTTGTGCCCTAGTTGTGCCCTGGTTACACATTAGTTGGGCACTTGCTACACCCTAGTTGAGCCCTCGTTGCGCCCTAGTTGCGCCCTAGCTGCGTCCTACTTGCGCAATGTTTATGCCCTAGTTGCGCCCTAGTTGTGCCCTAGTTGCGCCATAGTTGCGCCTTAGCTGGGTACTTGCTAGGCCCTAGTTGTGCACTAGCTGCGCCCTGGTTACGCCTTCCTTGCGTCCTAGTTGTGCCCTTGTTTCACCCTAGTTGCACCTTAGTTGCACCCTATTTGCGCCCTACTTGCGCCATAGTTTCACCCTTGTTGCGCCCTAGTTGCACCCTACTTTTGCCCTACTTGCACCCTACTCTTGCCCTTGTTGTGCCCTTGTTGTGTCCTAGTTGCACCCTACTTGCGTCCTACTTGTGCCTTACTTGTGCCCTTGTTGCGCCCTAGTTGCACCCTAGTTACGCCTTTCTTGCTCCCAAGTTGCGCCCTACTTGTGCCCTACTTGCGCCCGACTTTCGCCATAACTGCGTTCTAGTTACACCTCAGTTGGGCACTAGCTACGCCCTGGTTGTGCCCTAGTTCTCCCCTGGTTGTACCATAGTTACACCTCAGTCGGGCATTAGCTAAGCGTACTTGTGCCCTAGTTGTGCTCGAGTTGTGCCCTACTTGCGCCCTACTTGCCCCCTACTTACACCCTAGTTGCGGCCTAGTTGCACCCTACTTGCGCCCTAGTTGAGCCCTAGTGGCGCCTCAGTTTTGCACTAGCTACGTCCTGCGCCCTAGTTGCTCCCTAGTTGTGTCCTACTTTGTCCTACTTCCACCCTACTTGTGCCCTACTTGCACCCTTCTTGTGCCCTACTTGCACTCTAGTTGCACCTCAGTTGGGCACTAGCAACTTCCTAGTTGTACCCTCGTTGTGCCCTAGTTGCACCCTAGTTGCACCCTAGCTGTGTCCTAATTGCGTCCTACTTGCACGCTAGTCACACCCTACTTGCGCCCTAGTTGCGCCCTAGCTGTGTCCTAGTTGCATCCTACTTGCACCCTAGTTGCGCCCTACTCGGGCCCTAGTTGTGTCCTAGTTGCGCCTTAGCATGCCCTTCTTGCGCCATACTTGCACCTTAGATGTGTTCTAGTTGCACCCTAGTTGTGCCCTACTTGGGTTCTAATTGTGCCCTATTTGTGCCCTGCTTGCAATCTAATTGGACCCTAGTTGCACCCTACTTGCGCCCTAGTCGCACCCTACTTGCACCCTACCTGCGCCCCAGTTGCGCCCTAGTTGCGCCTCAGTTGGGAAATAGCTACGCCCTAGTTGTGCCCTAGTTGCGACCTACTTGCACCCTACACGCTCTTTAGATGAACCCTAGTTGCGCCCTTGTTGCGCCCTAGTTGCGCCCTAGTTGCACCTCAACTAAGTACTAGCTAGGCCCTAGTTGCACCCTAGTTCCACCCTAGTTGCACCCTACTTGGGTCCTAGTCACGCCCTAGTTTTTTCCTAGTTGTGCCCTAGTTGCGCCTTACTTTCGCTTTACTTGCGCCCTCATTGCACCCTAGTTGCACCCTACCTGCACCCTACTTATGCCCTACTTGAGCCTTGTTTAAGTCCTAGTTGTGCCGTAGTTTCACCCTACTTGCACCCTAGTTGTGCCCTAGTTGTGCCCTAGTTGTGCCCTAGTTTTACCCTAGTTGTGCATTACCTACACTCTAGTTGCACCGTACTTGAGACCTAGTTACGCCCAAATTGTGCCCTTCTTGTACCCTAGTTGCACCTCTGTTCGACACTAACTACGTCGGAGCTGTGCCTTACATACACCCTGGTTCCGACCTAGTTACACCCTATTTGCACCATGCTTACCTCCTAGTTGCACCCTTGTTGCACCCTAGTTGCTCCCTACTTGTGCCCTACTTGTGCCCTAGTTCCTTCCTAGTTGCGCCCTAGTTAGTCCTTCATGCACCCTACTTGCGTCCTAGTTGTGCCCTAGCGGCACCCAAGTTGCGCCCTACTTGTGCCGTATTTGCGCCCTAGTTACGCCTTAGTTGCGCCCTAGAGGGGCCCTAATTGCACCCTACTTGCTCACTACTTGTGCCCTAGTAGCGCCCTAGTTACACCCTAGTTACGTCCTACTTGTGTTCTACTTGCACCCCAGTTGCGACCTAGTTGCACCCTAAATGCACCCTACTTCCATCCTACTTGTGCCCTACTTGCACAGTAGTTGCAAACAAGTTGCCCCTAGTTGCATCCTACTTTCAACCTAGTTATGCCCTACTTGTGCACTAGTTGCTTCCTTCTTCTTTCCTACTTGTCCCCTTGTTGAACCCTACTTGCGCCCTAGTTGTAGCATACTTTCATCCTACTTGCGCCCTACTTGCGGCCTAGTTGCGTTCTACGTGCGCCCTAGTTGTGCCCTAGCTGAAGCTCAATTGGGCACTAACTACGCCCTTTTTGCGCCCTTGTTGTACCCTACTTACGTCCTAGTTGCGCCCAAGTTGCGCCATAGTTGAGCCCTAGTTTCACCCTAGTTGCGTCCTACTTGCCCCCTACTTACGCCATAGTTGCACCCTGGTTGCGTACTAGTTGCGCCTCAATTGAGCACTAGCTACACCCTGGTTGTACCCTAGTTGCGCCCTAGTTGCGCCCTAGCTTCGCCCTATTTGTGACCTACTTATGCCCTGGATGCGCTTTAGCTGCGCCCAAGTTGCGCCCTAGTTTTGCCTCAGTTGGGCACTAGCTACACCGTAGTTGCACCCTCGTTGCCCCCTAGCGTAGCCCTACTTGTGGCCTAGTTGCCCCGTGGTTGTGCCCTCGTTGACCCCTAGTTGCACCCTACTTGCCTCCTAGTTTTTCTCTACTTGTGCCCTAGTTGCTCCCTAGTCGTGCATTAGTTGCGCCCTACGTGCGCCCTACTTGCGTCCTACTTGGGCCCTAGTTGCGCCCTACTTGCGCCCTACTTGCGCCCTACCTATGCCCTACTTGCGCCCTAGTTGCGCCCAAGTTGCGCCCTAGTTTTGTCTCAGTTGGGCACTAGTTTGGCCCTAGTTGCACCCTAGTTGTGCCCTAGCGTCGCCGTACTTGTGCTCTAGTTGCGTCGTAGTTCCGCCATATTTACGCCCTACTTGCACCCTAGTTGCACCCTAGTTGCGCCTCAGTTACACCCTACTTGCGCCCTGCTTGTGCCCTACTTGCATCCTACTTGTACCCTATTTGCGCTCTCGTTCCGCCTTAGTTGGACTCTTGTTGCACCCTACTTGTGCCCTACATGCGTCCTAATTGCATCCTAGTTACGTACTAGTTGCGTCCTACTTGTGCCCTACTTGTGCCCTAATTGCACCCTAGTTGCACCCTATTTCCTTCCTACTTGTGCCCTAGATGCAACCTACTTGCGCCCTAGTTGCGCCTAGTTGCACCCTACTTGCGTCCTATTTACGCCCTACTTGTGCCCTACTTTCACCCTGTTTACGCCCTCCTTGAGCTCTAGTTATGCCCTAGTAGCGCCCTTGTTGTGTAGTAGTTGCACCTCAATTGGGAACTAGCTAAGCCCTAGTTGAGCACTAGTTGCACCCTAGTTACATCCTACTTGCTCCCTACTTGCACCCTACTTGCACCTTACTTGCCCCCTAGTTGCGCCCTAATTGCACACTAGTTGTCTCCTACTTGCACCTCAGTTGGGCACTGGCTACGCCCTAGTTACGCCCTAGTAGCGCCCTAGTTACACCCTACTTGCGCCCTAGTTGGACACTTTGTACGCCCTAGTTACACCCTAGAAGCGCCCTAGTTAACCCTACTTGTGTCGTACTTGCACCCTCCTTGCCTCCTAGTTACTCTAAGTTGGGTTCTAGTTGCGCCCTAGTTGCGCTTCATTTGGGCACTAGCTCTGCCTTACTTGCTTCCTAGTTGTGCCCTAATTACGCCCTAGTTGTGTCCTAGTTGCACCTTAGTTGCACACTACTGGCGACTTACTTGGGCCCCAATGGTGCCTCCGTTGCACCCTAGTTGCGCCCTAGTTCTATCCTACCTGCACCCTTCTTCTTCCCTAGTTATGCCCTAGTTGCACCCTAGTGGCGCCCTACCTATGCCCTAGCCGCACCCTAGTTGCGCCCTAGTTGCGCCTACTTACGCCTTACTTGCGGCCTAGTTGCGCCTTATTTGCGCCCTCATTGCGCCTTATTTGTGCCCTCAGTGTGTCCTACTTCCGCCCTAGTTGCACCCTAGTTGCACCTTAGTTTGCCACTAGCTACACCCTAGTTGCACCCTAGTTACTCTCTAGTTGCGCCCTACTTGTCCCCTACTTACGCCCTAGTTGAACCCTTGTTGCATCCTAGTTGCACATTAGTTACGCCTAAGTTGGTCAATACCTACACCCTAGTTGCACCCAATTTGTACCATAGTTGCGGCATAGTTTTGCCCTAGTTGCGCCCTAGTTCTGTTGTAGTTGCACCCTAGTTGGACTCTAGTTGGGCCTGAGTTGCGCCTCAGAAGGGCACTAGCTACTCCCTAGTTGTGCCCTAGTTGCACCCTAGTTGCGCCCTTCTTGCGCTTTACTTGTGCCCTACTTGCGTCCTAGTTGCGCCCAAGTTGCACCCTTGTTCCGCCTCAGTTGGGCAATAGATTTACCCTAATTGTACCCTAGTTGTACCCTAGCTACAACCAAGTTGTGCCCTAGTTGTGCCGTAGTTGCGCCCTACTTCCGCCCTACTTTTTCCCTACTTGCGCCCTAGATGTGTACTTATTATGCCCTACTTGCACCCTAGTCACGCCCTACTTGCGCCCTACTTGCGCACTATTTGTACCCTAGTTGCACCCTAGTCACGCCCAACTTGCACCCTACTTATCCCCTAATTGCGTCCTGGTTGCGCCCTAGTTGCGCCCTACTTGCACCCTACTTGTGCCCTACTTACGCCCTAGTTGGACCCTAGTTGCACCCTACTTGTGCTCTATTTTTTCCCTGGTAGTGCCCTAGTTGCGTCCTAGTTGTGCCCTAGTTGCGCCCTACTTGCGCCCTAGCGTGCCCTACTTGCGCCATGGTTCTGCCCTTGTTGCGCTTCAGTTGGGCACTAGCTACGCACTAGTGGCACCCTAGTTGTACCCTTGTTGCGCCCTGGTTGCGCCCTGTTTACACCTTACTTGTGCCGTAGTTGCGCCTTAGTTACACTCTAGTTGCGCCCTAGTTGCACCCTCCTTGCACACTACTTCCGTCCCTGTTGAACCCTAGTTGCGCCCTAGTTGTGCCCTACTTGTCCGCTAGATGCGCCCTACTTGTGTCCTAGTTGCGGCCTAGTTGCGCCCTAAGTGTGCCCTATTTGCACCCTACTTGTGCCCTACTTGTACCCTATTTGCGTTCTACTTGGGCCCTAGTGTCAGCATAGCTACGCCCTAGTTGCGCCATAGTTGCGCTATTGATGGGCACTAGCTATGCCCTAGTTGTGCCCTAGTTGCGCCCTAGTCGTGCCCTACTTATGCCCTACTTGCACCCTACATGCACCGTAGTTGCGCTCTAGTCACGCCATAGTTGTGCCCTAGTTGTGCCTCAGTTGGGAACTAGCTATGCCCTAGTTGTGCACTAGTTGCACCCTAGTTGCTCCTTACTTGCACCCTACTTGTGCCCTAGTTGTGTCCTAGTTGCGCCCTAGTTAGGCCCTAGAAGCGCTTCAGTTGGGTACTAGCTACTCCCTAGTTGCATCCTAGTTGTGCCCTAGTTGCGCCCTAGTTGGGTCCTAGTTGTGCCCTGGCTGCGCCCTACAGGCGTCCTTCTTATGCTTGAGTTGTGTCCTGGTTGCGCCCTAATTGCGCCCTACTTACGCCCTACTTGCACCCTAGTTGCACCCTAGTTGCATCCTAATCATGCCCTAGTTGCCCCCTTCTTGCACCCTAGTTGCGTCGTACTTGCGCCCTAGTTGCACCCTAGTTGCACCCTAGTTTCGCCCTACTTGCGCCCTACTTGCCCCCTACTTGCGCCTTACTTGCACCCTAGTTACACACTCATTACGTCCTAGTTGTGCTCTAGTTTAGACATAGTTAGGCAAAAGCTACGCCCTAGTTGCACCCTCGTTGTGCCCTAGCTACACCCTAGTTGTGCCCTAGTTGCGCTCTACTTGCACCCTACTTGTGCCCTACTTGTGCCCTACTTACGCCCTATTTACGCCCTACTTGCACCCTAGTTACCCCCATGTTCCACCCTGGTTATGCCATTGTTGCACCTCAGTTGGGCACTAGCTACGCCCTAGTTGTACCCTAGTTGCACCCTTATTACGCCCTACTTACACCCTACGTACACCTTAGTTGCACCCTAGTTGCACCCTAGTTGCGTCCTAGTTGTGTCCTAGTCGCACCCTAGTTGTGCCCTAGGTGCACCCCAGTTGGGCACTAGCTACTCCCTAGTTTCGCCATACTTCCGTCCTAGTTGCACCGTACTAGCGCCCTAGTTGCCCCTCAGTTAAGCACTGGCCATGCTCTGGTTGCGTCCTAGTTGAACCCTAGCTGCGTCCTAGTTGCGCTCTAGTTGCGCCCTAGTTGCGCCCTAGTTGCACCTTAGTTGCGCCTCAGTTAGGCACTAGCTATGCCATAGTTGCACCCTAGTTCCGTCCTACTTGCGCCCTAGTTGTGCCCTAGTTGCACCCTAGGTTTACCCTACTCGCACCCTACTTGCGCCCTAGTTGCACCCTAGGTGCACCCTAGTTGCGTCCTACTTGTGCCCTACAAGCGCCCTAGTTGCGCCCTACTTGCGCCCTATTCTTACCCTTGTTATGCCCTATTTTTGCACTATTTTTGCCCTAGTTACGCCTCAGTTGGGCACTAGCTATGCCCTAGTTGTGCCCTAGTTTCGTCCAACTTTCCCCCTTCTTATGCCCTACTTGCACCCTAGTTGCACCCTAGTTGCGCCCTAGTTGCGCCTCAGTCGGGTACTAGCTACGTCCTAGACGCACCCTTGCTGCACCCTAGTTGCGCCCTAGTTGTGCGCTTGTTATGCCCCACTTGCACCTTAGTTGCACCCAACTTACGTCCTAGTTGCCCTTTTGTTGCGCCCTTGTTGCACCCTACTTGCGCCCTAGTTGTACCCTAGTAGCATTCTATTTGCACCCTAGTTGCGCCCTAGTTGCACCCTACTTGTTTCCTACTTGTGCCCTTATTGCACCCTGGTTGCATTCTAGTTGCACCCTACTTGCATCCTTCTTACACCTATGTTTTTCCCTAGTTGCGCCCGACTCGCGCCCTCGTTACTTCCGATTTGCACCTTAGTTGGACACTAGCTACACCCTAGTTGCGTCCTAGTTGCGCCCTAGTTGGGCCCTGGTTGTGTCCTAGTTGCGTCCTAGCTGCACTCTAGTTGCACCCTACTTGCACCCTGGTTACGCCCTAGTTGCGCCCTACTTCCACCCTTGGTACACCCTCGTTGTGCCCTACTTGCGCCCTACTTGCGTCCTAGTTGCACTCTACTTGCGCCCTACTTGCACCCTATTTTTTCCCTACTTGCACCCTACTTACGCCCTATTTGCGCCCTACTTGCACCCTAGTTACGCTCTACTTGCACCCTGGTTGTGCCATAGTTTTGCCTCAATAGGGTACTACCTACGCCCTTGTTGCACCTTAGCTGTGTCCTAAGAACGCCCTACTTTTACCCTAGTAGCATTCTATTTGCGCCCTAGTTGCACCCTACTTTTACCCTAGTAGCATTCTATTTGCGCCCTAGTTGTGCCCTTGTTGCGCCCTAGTTGAAACCTACTTGTGCCTCACTTGCGCCCTACTTGCGCCCTACTAGCACCCTAGTTGCGCCTTACTTGCACCCTAGTTACGGCCTAGTTGCACCTCAGTTGAGTACTAGCTACGCCCTAGTTGCGGCCTAGTTACGCCTGAGTTGCGGCCTACTTGTGCCCTACTTGCAACCTACATGTGCCCTAGTTACGCCCTAGTTGTGCCCTAGTTGCGCCCTAGTTGCGCCCTAGTTGCGCCCTAGTTGCGGCCTAGTTGCGTCCTAGTTACATCCTAGTTGCGCCTTAGTTGAACACTTGCTATCCCCTAGTTATGCCCTAGTTGTACCCTTGTTGTGCCCTAGTTGTGCCCTAGTTACGCCCTAAGTGTATCCTAGCTGCCTCCTACTTGTGTCCTAGTTGCATCCTAGTTCCGCTCGTGTTGCGCGCTAGTTGCATCCTAATTGTGCCCGAGTTGCGCCCTACTTGCGCCCTACTCGCGCCCTACTTGCACCCTAGTTGCGTCCTAGTTGTACCCTACTTGCAACCTACCTTCATCCTAATTCTGCCCTAGTTGCACCCTAGTAAGCCCTACTTGCCCCCTATTTGCGCCCTAGTTACACCCTAGTTGCGCCCTAGTTGCGCTCTACTTGCGCCCTACATCCGCATTAGTTGTGCCCTAGTTGCGACCTTGGTGGGCTCTACTTGCACCCTACTTGCACCATACATGCGTTACAATTGTGCACTAGTTGCACCCTACTTGCACCCTACTTGTGCCCTATTTGCGCTTTAGTGACGCCCAAGTTGTACCCAAGGTGCGCCCTACTTGCACCCTAGTTGCGCCCTAGTTGTACCCTAGTTGTGTCCTACTTGCACCAAAGTTGAGCCGTACTTTCGTCCTAGTTGCATCCTACTTGCCCCCTTCTTGCACCCTAGTTGCACCCTACTTGCACCCTAGTTGTGCCATATTTGCATCCTACATGCGCCCTACTTGCGCCATACTTGCGTCTTACTTGCATCCTTGTTGCACCCTCATTGCATCCAAGTTACATCCTGGTTGGACCCTAGTTGTGCCCTAGTTACACCCTAGCTGCGCCCTACTTGTGCCCTAGTTGCGCCTTAGTAGTGCCCTAGCTATGCCCTAGTTGAGCCTGAGTTCGGCATTAGCTAAGCTCTAGTTACAACCTAGTTGCGCCTTAGTTGCCCCCTACCTGCGCCCTACTTGCGCCCTAGTTGCGCCCTAGTTACGCCCAAGTTGCGCCCTAGTTGCGCCTTAGATGAGCACTAGCTACACCCTCGTTGTACCCTAGTTGCACCCTAGTTGAGCCCTAGTTGCACCCAAGTTGTGCCGTAGGTGCACCCTAGTTATGCCCTATTTGTGTCCTAGTTGTACTCTAGTTGCGCTCTAGATTCCCCCTACTTGGCCTCTACTTGTACCCTAGTTGTGCCCTACTTGCACCCTACTTGCATCCTTCTTGCGCTCGAGTTGTGTCCTAGTTGCACCCTACGTGTGTCCTACTTATGCCCTAGTTGCACCCTAGTTACGTCCCAGTTTTTCCTTGCTAGAGACGTACTTGCGCCCTACTTGCACCCAAGTTGCACCCTACTTGTGCCCTAGTTACGCCCTACTTGCAGCTCACTTGGACACCATCTACACCCTAGTTGTGCCCTAGATGAGCCCTAGTTACGTCCTAGTTGTGCTCTAGTTGCGCCCTAGTTGCGCCCTAGTTGCGCCTAGTTGCGCCCTAGTTGATACTAAGTTGGGCACTAGCTGCGCCCTAGTTGCGCCCTAGTTACACCCTATTTGCACCATAGGTGCGCCCTACTTGTACCCTACTTGGGTCTTAGTTGCGCCCTAGTTCCGTTCTAGCTGTGCCCTACGTGTGCCCTAGTTGCGCCCTAGTTGCATCCTAGTTGCACCCTAGTCGCGCCCTAGGTACACCCCAGTTGAGCCCTACTTGCACCCTAGTCGTGCCCTAGTTGTGCCCTTGTTGTACCCTACTTGTGTCCTATTTGCACCCTGATTGTTCCCTAGTTGTTTCCAAGTTGCACCCTAGTTGAACCCTACGTACACCCTACTTGTGCCTTTCTTGTGCCCTAGTTGCAACCTACTTGTGCGCTAGAAGCGCCCTAGTTGCGCCTCGGTTGGACACTAGCTATGCCCTAGTTGCGCCCTAGTTGTGTCCTGATTTTGTCTTACTTGCACCCTGCTTGTGCCCTTTTTGCGCCCTGTTTCTGCCCTAGTTGTGCCATAGTTGCGACCTAGTTTCACCTGAGGTGGTCACTAGCTACGTCCTAGCTGCACCCTAGTTCGTCCTTTTTGCACCCTAGTTATGCCTCAGTTACGCCCTAGTTGCGCCCTACTTGCGCCCTACTTACGTCCTGGTTGCGCCCTAATTGTGCCCTAGTTGTGCCCTAGTTGCGCCCTGCTTGCACCCTACTTGCAACCTAGTTGCGCCCTAGTTGCGCCCTACTTGCGCCCTACTTGCTTGCTTATTGCGCCCTACTTTTGCCCTAGTTGAGCCCTAGTTGCGTCCTACTACCATCTTACTTTTACCCTATTTGCTCCCTACTTGAGGTCTACTTACGGCCTAGTTTCACCCTATTTGCAACCTACTTGCACCCTACTTGCGCCCTACTTGTACCCCAGTTGCCCACTAGTTACGTCCTAGTTACACCCTACTTGTGTCCTACTTGCACCCTTGTTGCTCCCTAGTTGCGTCCTATTTGAGTGCAACTTGCACCCTAGTTGCACCCTACTTGCACCCTAGTTGCACCCTCCTTGTGCCTGACTTGCACCCTAATTGCATCCTCCTTGCACCCTCATTGCGCCCTACTTGTGTCCTAGTTTTGCCCTACTTGCGCCGTAGTAGCACCCTAGTTGTAACCCAGTTGGACACTGGGTTGCAGCTAAGTTGGGCTCTAATTATGCCCTAGGTGCGTCCTAGTTGTGCCCTAGTTGCAGCTCAGTTGGGTTCAAGCTACGCCCTCGTTGCGCCCTAGTTGTGCCCTAGTTGAGCCCTAGCTGCGTCCTAGTTGTGCCCTAGTTGCGCCCTAGTTTTGCCCTAGTTGCATGCTAGTTTCGCCCTAGTTGTGCCCTACTTGCGCTCTAGTTGCGCCCTAGTTAAACCCTAGTTACGCCCTAGTTGCGCCTCAGTTGGGCACTAGGTATGTCCTAGTTGTCCCCTAGTAGCGCCCTAGTTGCACCCTATTTGTGCCCTTCTTGCACCCTACTTGTGTCCTAGTTACGCCCTAGCTGCCCCTTAGTTGTGCCCTACGTGCACCCTACTTGCATCCTACTTGCGCCCTTGTTGTGCCCTAGTTGTGCCCTGGTTGTGCCTTACTTGTACCCTAGTGGCGACCCACTTGTGCCCTAATTACATCCTAGTTGCGCTTTACTTGAGCCTTATTGGCGTCCTACTTGCGCCCTACTTGCGCCCTATTTGTGCCTTACTTGCACCATATTTGTGCCCTAGTTGCTCCCTTGTTGTGCTATAGTTGCACCTCACTTGGGCACTAGCTTGACCCTTGTTGTGCCTTTCTTGCCCCTTCTAGCGCCCTACTTGCACCCTAGTTACACCCTAGTTGTGCCCTAGTTGGCCCCTAGTTGCACCCTAGTTGTGCCTTAGTTTAGCACTAGCTACGCTCTAGTTGTGCCCTAGTTGGCCCCTAGTTGCACCCTAGTTGTGCCTTAGTTTAGCACTAGCTACGCTCTTGTTGCGCCCTTGTTGCGCCCTACTTGCGCCCTGCTTGTGCCCTACTTGCATCCTATTTGCACCCTAGTTGCGCCCTAGTTCCGCCCTAGTTGCAGCCTAGTTGGACCCTAGTTGCCCCTCACTTGGGCACGAACTACGCCCTAGTTGTGCCCTAGTTTCGCCCTAGTTGCGCCCTAGTTGTGCCCTAGTTGGGCCCTACTTGCGACCTACTTGTGGCCTGGTTACGCGTTAGTTGCGCCCTGCTTACGCTCTACTTAAGTCCTAGTTGCACCTAAGTTACACCCTAGTTGCGCCTGACTTGCGCCCTACTTTCGTCCTAGTTGTGCCATGGTTGTGCCCTAGTTGTGCCGTACAAGTACCCTTCTTACGCCCTAGTTCCGCCATAGTAAGCCCTCCTTGCATCCTACTTGCATTCCATGTGCACCCTACTTGCGCCCTAGTTGTGCTCTACTTGCACCCTACGTTCGCCCTAGTTGCGCCCTACTAGCACCCTAGTTGTGCCCTAATTGCACCCTTCTTGCGAACTACTTGCACCCTAGTTGTGCCCTAGTTGCGCCATAGTTACACCCTACCAGTGCCCTACTTGCACCCTAGTTGAGCCCTTGTTGCACCCTAGTTATGCCCTCCTTGCACCCTAGTTATGTCCTACTTACGTGCTAGTTGTGCCCTACTTCTGGCCTACTTGCACCCTAGTTGCACCCTACTTCCACCCTAGTTGCGCCCAACTTTCACCTGACTTGCACCCTACTTGCACCCTACTTGTGACCTACTTACGCCCTACTTGCATCCTAGTTACGTCCTAGTTGCAACTTAGTTGGACACCAGCTACGCGCCAGTTGGATCTTAGTTGTGCCCTGGATGCGCCCTAGTTGTATCGTAGTTGCGTACTGGTCGCCCCCTAGTTGCGTCCTTGTTGCGCCGTAGTTGCGCCCTACTGTCGCCCTACTTGAGCCCTAGTTGCACCCTAGTTGCACCCTAGTTGCGCCCTACTTACTCCATACTTGCGCCCTGGATGCGCCGTACTTGTACCCTACTTGCGCCCTAGTTGTCCCCTAGTAGCGCCCTAACTTCACCCTACTTGCGCCATACTTGCGCATTAGTTGCAACCTAGTTGCGTCCTTGTTGAGCCCTCCTTGCAGCCTACTTGTGCAGTTCTTTCGCCCTAGTTGCATCCTAGTTACCAACTAGCTGCACCCTACTTGCGCCCCTCTTGGACCCTAGTTGTGCCCTAGTTACGTCCTAGTTGCGCCCAAGTGACACCCTAGTTGCACCCTACTTGTGCTCTTGTGCACCCTACTTTTGCCCTAGTTGCGCCCAAGCTGCGTCCTAGTTGCGCCCTAGTTGTGCCTCAATTGGATGTTAGCTATGCCCTAGTTGTCCCCTATTTGCACCCTAGTTGCACCGTAGTTGCACCCAACTTGCACCCTACATGCACCCTACTTTCTCCCTACTTGCGCCCGACTTGCGCCCTAGTTGCGTCCTAATTGCACACCTCATGTGGACATTTGCTACGCCCTAGTTGTGCCCTAGTTAGGCCCTACTTGCGCCCTAGGTGTGCCCTAGTTGTGCCCTACTTGCACCCTACTTGCCCCCTAATTGCGCCCTAGTTGCATCCTAGTTGTGTTCTACTTATGTCCTACTTGCGCCAATGTTGACTTCGTTGTCCGTTGTAGGGCCACTACAACGGCAACGGCTCCGCGGTCCACATCGATGTAACATCGATGTGGATGTGGGGGGGTGGGGCAACCGGAGACCACCCAGAACACAATCTGGGTCTGGGGGACATCCGGAAGGCCTGGACTCGGTATTTTCTCGAGACTGACATTTCGACCCTCGGCACCTTTTTATTTTCTTCGTACATGCATCGACCCAGACTACACGTGTGGATGTTAGCCAACTCACCTAAGCCATATCTCCATGCATGCATACTATCTGACAGCAGGGTCCAAGGTGGACCCTGCTACTACAGTATTGGATCATGGTGTTGCCACCTCATACATTGTGAATGAGGCTGCAATTGCCACACAACAAAGAAATCCAGACAGCCTGTCTGAGGATGATGTTTGACCCTCCCCCCATCTCTGACAGTGAGGACGTTATGGGGACCCCCTCCCCCCCTCCTCTCCGCTACCGGCTGATGACTGCGCACTTGACGATATCAAGTGCGCAGTCACAATCCGCTGGCTTGTTGCCTGTCGGGTCGAGACACTTGGTCTCGACCCGAGCCAGCCACCATGGCCAGCACTCATGGCTCGCAGGCCACCTCCTCGTCAGGAACACCGTCTGCAGCTCCGACATCAGGTGTCTCTGACGCCTTCAACGCCAGCCGCTGGAATCCTCCTCGCCGCCGCCGCCTCACCGGAGACTTCCTTACAAAGGAGCTGTCACGCCACGTCGAGAAATGGCCGACCCCCACCAAGAAAGCTGGATTTNCATTTTGGAGAGTCGAACGGCAACATCAAGACCTGCCCCTATCCACCCCCAACCGCACGAGATGCGCTGGGGCTTGACCGTGCAGACCCGCCTCCCGCCGGATGGAAACCGCATTGCGTCAACCTTTACAAGGGCATGGGCGAGGAGTGGGGTACTGCTGATCTCCCAGTGCCATGGATCAAACTGTGGGAGAAGAGGCAGCGCGAACAGGAGGCAGCAGTTGCTGGGTTCACACTTCTCGAAGACAGTGACGATGAGGAGCAGCAGGAAGACCGGCAGCAGAAGCAGAAGCAGCAGCAGCAGCAGCAGCAGCAGCAAGTTTCCCGTGCCTCCCCTTCCACCCATCTGGAAGGGCAA
>SZWC01000729.1:184972-197034 GCA_023375785.1 Penium margaritaceum
TATATCTGTATCTATATCTATATCTATATCTATATCTATATCTAGATCTATATCTATATCTATATCTTTATCTATGTCTATGTCTATATCTATATCTATATGTATATATCCACATCTATATGTAAATCTAAATCTAAATCTATATCTATATCTATATCCATGTCCATATCCATATCTATATCTATATCTATATGTATATCTATATCTATATCTATATCTATATCTATATCTATATCTATATCTATATCTATATCTATATCTATATCTATATCTATATCTATATCTATATCTATAGCTATTTCTATATCTAGATATACTTCTTTATCTATGTTTATGTTTATGTATACACATGCACATCTACATCTACATCTTCATCTACTTCCACATCTTCTACATGTACATCTACACATACATATAGATCTAGGTCTAGATCTACATCTACATCTTTATGTATTTCTATATGTTTTTCTATATCTATATATCTATAAATCTATCAATATCCAAATCCAAAGCCAACATAAATCCAAACACCCTTGTATATTCACACATCTTTCTACATCAGAACATGTTAGTCTTTTGTATATGTTTGTATTGTTATGCATGACTCCATCTCTTATTGTTACTTCATCCATTGAACTAGGGGTGTCCAATGATTTTTAAAACTACCTTCATTTGATATCTAATCAAAAAATCCCTTAGGAAATGATACAGATTGCGGATTCAATTTTAATGCGCTTGAAATAGCAGCATAAATTGATTTTTAGAAAACATCCTTGACGTTTTTTACTTTGATTATGTAGAAAGAATCAATTATTTTTACATTGCACAACGTTTTTCAGAAAAAATGCTTGATATGTTGATTGTATCTTATACTCATAAGACAAAGTAATGTTCCTTAACACTATAAAATATGTTGGAATGAGATTTGAATTATTGTGTAAAAAAATTGTAGCATAGAAGCAGTTGAAAAAGATACACATATTTTTTACTTCCTGTATTGTCATCATCTTTCGCGGTAAGTGTTCTTCGCTTTGATATAAGTGTGGTATGGCCTAAACCTCAAACATTGTTTTCACATAACCGTCGCGAGGGACAGGGTAATGTTTTCATCTGTATCATATATCACGAGTCGAACACGAGTTCGACTCTGTGCGAGCCCTTCGACGCTCCTGTCGAAGGCCTTGTCGTTAAGGTGAGGTGGTGATTTGCAGCGGAAAGAATCAAGACACAACAAAACTTGTGGCAAATCTTCGTCACTGCTGCGATCTTCAATACTGCATCATCGCAATGCCTTACTGCGATGGTCTCCTTGCGTACTAAAACGGCCACCGGTAGTCCTCGCCGGCCCGTCGAGTACCGATCTGTGGTTGCGAACGCGTAGGTGGCTGGGTGGCCGTGCAAAACAGACCGTAGGCGAGTGTGGGGGGTCGCAAACGCGACCCGCCGACGCCCACCTGACGTTGCACCGTCGGGGGCGTCGGCGGATTGTAGAAGACTGAAGTCTGCTTTCGTCCTCGCGTTCGCACCCGTCGGAATCGACCGGCCTGTGACTGGCGGCGTGACCTGCTTTTGTGACCGACATGACCGGTTGCAGTGTAAACGCTGGGGCCCGCTACCGCGGGCCCCAGCGTCCACTCTTCCGCGTGACCTAGGTCATGCACGCTTGACCTGCTTGGTGGGTTGTGGGTTTAAGTGTTTTTTCCGTCTACGCTGGGGCCCGCGGCAGCGGGCCCCAGCGTTTACACTGCAACCGGTCACGTCGGTCACGAAAGCAGGGCCGCGTACTCGAGTCACAAAATGTTGTGTGCAGTGAAGTATCGCGCCCAAATGTTGTCGCAAGCTTGGGTCTGCGAGCTGATCTGGCCATTTGCGATCCTACGTGTACGATGGCGAGAATTAGCGATTTTTCGGTAGTTCGCAAATTGCCACATCATCGATGCAATTGTACTAACCGCTTAATCGATCTTGTATGTTGCAGTCAAAGGGCTCCCGCCGACACTTTTCACTACATTCCGTGACTAAAAGTGACAGGATTGAGGGGGTTTGTGTCACTTGTTGTCACAACATTTGTGAAACGTTTAATTCCAGATCCAAATGTTGTTTTCATTAATCGAACGCTCAAAAAAGTGCGATAAGAATTTCACGAAAAGTTGAAATTTGAACAGCGGAATGCAAACGTTTGAACCGATGCGCCTTGCACCTCAAGGCGCTTGCATGCGCTCCGTTTGGGGCGCGATCCGAGCGCATGCGGGCCACGCAGAGTTCAAACAGCCCTTGGCCCTATACTTCTCCCTTATCAGTGCCAACTCACTCTCCAACACCGAATCGCTCAAAGCCATGGCTTCTCGCTCATCTCCAGTCCCTGGTGCTTTCGTCAACATGCCCGCCTCGTCCACGTCGCCATCCCTAGCGCATGCATGTGGGAACCCACCAAGGACCTACTCTATCGCAGGTGATGACCACATCTCCGGTGCTTGTCGGATGCGTCGTCGTCGCCACGATGAAGAACCCCTCCTGTCCCAAGGCGGTGACCACGAGCCGGAGTTCAACATGCAGCCGTGCGTTGGCAACGATGTGGCGGCCTATACCCGGGGCGACCACATGCCCATCCCACCTTTTTCGTACCGCTATCATCACGCGGGCATCGCTCCCCTCCCCAACCTTCAGGGCGGACCACCGACGCTGAAGGCGAAGCCAGCACCAGGTGGCACTCCAGCGCCACACGTGCATGGTGCTACCTTGTCTGTCGGAGGCGACGGCGAAGGCGCCACTGGAGGTTCGTCTGTTGGCTCTCTGGGAAAGTCTTTCTGGAGCCCGGAGCGTGACGTGGCATTGGTGAAGATGTGCAACGTTTACGTGGGCGAGTTCCGAGGTTTGTCCGGCTGGATGACAAAGCTGTACGACCGCGTCGCCCCTCGTTTGACGCGTGAGTTCAAGTTGGCAGAACATCTGACACGTCAGCAGATTCGTAGTCGTTTAACCAACATTTGTGCACGATGGAAGCTTGCATATGGTCTGGTTGGACAGAGTGGGTCGTCCTTTAACCGCCGCACATGGATGATTGAGATGACCATGGACAAATGGGAAGAGGTGCGCAACGCAAACCCGGACGCAGCAAAGCTAGAGGGAAAGAGTATGCCATGGTTTGACGAGGCAACCCTGTTGTTTGCGAGGGACAAGGCATGCGGTGACAACGTGCTCTGCACCGGCGAGACGGAGGCTGATGACGACGTGGTGGTGGTTGACGCAGCACTCGCCGAGCCCGCACCTCGCATGCGCAAAAAAGTAGAAGCAGAGAAGATCGAGCGCGCACCGTCAATGGTCGAGTGCGTTATTTCAGAGTCCGGTCCGAAAACAACTTATGGCATGGCTGTGAAACTCGTGTCAGCAGACGAGTCTATCCATGGCATGAACAAGCTTGCAGTTTTAGACACGTTCAAGATTGATGCGCAGTTATGCGAAGACTACGTGCATTCTGATGGGGAGCTACGGGTGCATGTGGTAGAGTGCCTGTTGCAGAGCTCCAGGTTGAACATATCATCTCCACCGGAACGTACATTCGTGAAGAGGCACGTGCCGGCAGCGAAGTTGCCGACACGTGGCAAAGGTTGGCGACAGCTAGTGGACGTGAACGATGACGGTGGAAGTGAGGGGGGAAGTGGTGGTGCTGGGTCTGCAGAAGGCAGTGTTGGTGATGCCATCCGCGAGGTGCTTGGTGCTGCGGATGGGTTGCTTTCTACTGGAGAGGATGTTGGTGGAATTGATATGTATGCTTAGATTCCATGTAATGTTATTTGCTATTATCAATTGAGATTCATCAAACTCTGTAATCTGTCCACATAACATTGGCATAATCATTCCACATAGCATTGGCAATTTGCAAACGTCGTGCCCTCATTCTCGAATCACCATGTCGTGTGCCTGGTCTAAATACTCTACGCGGTGGTCGGCGGGGAGCATCATCCATATCACTAACCTGTAGATCTCCAACACCTCCTTGTGCCTGCTGTATCAAGTTGTGCATAACGAAGCAGCTTAAAACTAGTCGAGGTTGGAAGGTGACACCGTACGGGGGTAGTGCCCTCAAAATGTGAAACCGTGCTTTTAAAACGCCAAACGCCCGCTCGATCATAGATCGAGCGGACGCGTGGCGACGGTTAAAAAGCTTCTGTGCGTCCAGTGGTTGAGAAGCTTGAGGGCCGAACTCATTCAGATGATATCGTCTGCCACGATATGGAGTCATCAACTCATACCCCTCCGGAAAAGCTGCATCAGCCAACAGAAACTTGTTCGAAGGCAAACAGAACCCTCTCCTGAGCGCATCAGTGAACATTCTTGCATCATGCAGGCTCCCCTCCCATCCCGTTGTGACAAAAATGAAACACAGGTCTGCATTGCATGCCGCAAGAATGTTTTGCGTAATCTGTTGATGACGGTTGACGTATGCACCGCGACGCAGTTGTGGAACGATGACTGGGACATGTGTCCCATCAATGGCGCCGACGCAGTGGTTGAAGTAGGGAAGGTAGTCACGCCGACCGAACCATGGAGGCGGCGGTCCCACATCTGCGGTCGGCATGCGGATGACGGTTGCCTGGATGGATAGAAGCGCGGTCACCACTTGCCAAAGCACGCGGCAAACAGTGGCAGCCCCTCTTTGAAAACGCTCCATGAGTTCACGCACCGACATGCCGTGAGCAACGCAGCAGAGCCACATGAAAACTTGCTCTTCAGTACTGATGCGCGTATCGCGGATGGTGGATGTCTGACGTAGCAGGGTAACGATGGAGTACCATGCTTCCGTACTCATACGCATGATGTTGAAAAACCAATCCTGGTGTCCGGCGTGTAGCTCTTGCAGCCATGCTAGCCCTCGGAACTGGCCGATAAGCATCGGCTGACGAGGTATGCGACGACGCAGGTTGGGTAAGACTTCATTCTGCAGCATGTATATGAGAAGTGCCAGTTGCACTACATGTCGAATAGCTGTTGCACGGGCAGCTGCACGAGCCTCGTCCATTCTGTCGCACTAGGCACAAGTGAAGCAGTTTACGACTGCTTAGTACACGTCCGTTGCACGATTAATACCTGCGGTCGCCAACAGAGGTCAGGCGCTCGACACCGACAGATGTAATCAACGGTCACTACAAACGTCCAATTCGACAATTAATGCGGGAAATGTTGTGAAGTACCCGCTTAAAACATTGCATTGACTACAAACGCAAAATGCATTCACAACATTGTATCAACGCGCCAAATTCGAACATTTCACTACATACTACATTTTGTGATTGGAGTACGCAGCACAGGTCACGCCGCCAGTCACAGGCCGGTCGATTCCCTGGCAGTCTCATCCACGTGCTGTGGATGAGACGCACAACAGACTTACGATCGCCTGAAAGTGGGTTTTGTTTTTTGGCTCTTGAACGTAACCTGACTGAGGGGGGTGTGGATTTAGCACGTAACCAGAGAAATCAAGAGGTTGAACCTGTCTCCTAAGGACTTGCTGTACTGGAGATATAAAAACTAAGTGGGGTTGTGCAGGAATCTTTAGGTAGATATATATTTCAAAATAACAAAGGAATTTCAAACGATTATTACATTTCTCAGAGGGAGTACATGATTAGATATCCACAAGAACGAAGGGTTGACCTTCTCATATCCACGAGCCAGGTAATGAAAATAAATCAAAGAATTCAAATTCTGAAAACCAGAATAGGACATGAAAGGTGGTTCAAATAACGATTTTACCATTTTTTTTTGTCTTTGTCCCTGTTTACAATGGCTTTATTTGGGTCTGTCCCCAATACCGGTTTTTGCTGATATGGGTTCATTGTATTTCGGTTCACCGAAACAGTTCAAAACTTGCCAGAGACGTTGATGTAGCAATGCGGTTGAGCGATGAACAGCGCGGCTGCAAGCAGGCGACCACACTAGACACTCGCTTGTGCGGCATTCAAACTTCAGATTTCGAGCAACAAAGTACTAAAGAAATGCGCACAAGCGGATTTGAGATCACAGCCATGATTTATTTTTTCCTTGTATCGAATTCCCCAACAGGATTTTGTATTTGTCCCAAATGCCCACACCCCCACCACACTTTGTCTTCATTCTTTTTTCATTTTTGCCTCAACCTTTCAAGTACTAGTACGGTATCATGTATCCAAGCACCTTCATATGCGTAATTGACGATGTTTAGTTGGACAAGGCAAAGAAAACTTAGATTTTTTTAGAGAATATTAAAAGCTTCTATACGGACATGTCTTTTAGCCAATCAAGTTTAAAGCACTTTTCAACTTGAAAGTTCTTGTGAGTAAAGCAATAACTGTACTAGGTTGCTATGTAACCCTATGCACGCTTTGCGTGCAACACCGGCCTCTTGTTTTTTTTTGGGGTTACATAGTAACCTTATTGCATTCACTTTCTTTGTGGAAATCTCGATTTCATGATTGGTTCGTGCCGAACAATTTTCTCGCCGACGGTCGGTCGCCCCTTCTGAGGCCGGACGGAACACCGTTGTGTGTTGTTTCCGGGACAGAAACGGAAAGTGGTAAAGTAAATCATGAAATGAAGGTGTAAATAGCTTGGGAAAAAGACGATAATAAAGGATTTGAATGTCGCAATGTATTAGGCGTATATGTATAGACAGAAAAGGAGGTTGGTTAAATCGCCGACATATTGTGACGTATAAGCAATGTGGAATGCATTGATGTATGTATGGTGTCATTTTTTCAGCAAATTGTAAATATTTTGATTTCATTTTGTCCTCTTTTAATTCCTACATGTTTCATGGGATGTGTACTTGTGTGATTTCAATGATTACATGGCGATTTATGTGAACATTTTTGCTACAATGAACGGAAATTTGTGTCATCTTTTTTGTGGGTCAACCTCGAAAAAGGGCTCGCAGAAAGTATAGTGAATGTGGTCTATTCAGTTGTTAATTGTGTACTTGTAATGAGTGTTATTTCCAGAAAACTGGGCAGCATTTTGAGTGTCACAATTTGTTCCGCGTATTTGTATAGACAGAAAAACGTGGTTGGTTCAATCGTGGACATATTGTGACGCATAAGTAATGTGGAATGCATTCTTGTATGTATGGTGTCACTTCTTCAGCACATTGTAAATATTTTCATCCGGTTTTTTTCTCTTTTCATTCCTATATGTTTAATGAAATGTGTACTTGTGTTTATTCGAACGAATACATGGTCATTTATGTGGACATTTTTGCTATAATGAACGGACATTTGTGTCATCCTTTTCGTGGGTTAACCTCAAGAAAGTGCTGGCAGAAAGTGTAGTGAATGTGGTCTATTCAGTTGTTATCTCTGTACCTCTGATGAGTGTTTTTGCAAAAAAATTGGGCAGCATTTACCCTACACCTGGATCAATTTCACTATCTCTCTACCTGGCTATCGCTGTACGTTTCCATCTCTCCATAAGCAATACTCTTGTGCATGTAACGAATGCTAACACGTGCTAATTTTGAAGGAATCCACACCTCACTACTTTGCAACGTGTGTCACTAGAACGCAAGTTATGTCTTGTAAACTTTGGGCAGCATTTTCTCTACACCTGGATCACTTTAAGTACCTTTCTACCTGCCTACCTCTATACATTATTACTCATGTATATCGCTATGTTGTGCATGTAGTGCATGCTACCTCGTAAATGAATTCGGCAGCATTTCTTCTACATTACGAGACCTTAAACTACCTACCTAGTTATCTACCTATGTACATGTTTACCTCACTACCTTGTTATCAGTCTATCTGCTGTTTTTTTGTGAATCTATGTTATGGACAACGCCGCACATATGGTGCATACAAGATGGAGCAATATCGCTCCAAGGCAACCTCTGATGGGTTGTTGGGAAATGATGTCTGCTTGCATCATCCCGACAGAAAAAGATTGATGGAACATTACACTTACCTCCTTACCTAGCTTACCTCTGATGTGTGTTGTGTTTGGTTTGTATCTTCATGGTTGTCAAATGTGTAGCATGCATACGTGCGGGAATGTCCACGAGCACGACACCTATTCACGTCTAAACAAATCTGCCATGACGACATACGGCACATCATGCCTACGCTCTAGCATACGTGAACGGCCAACGGTGAGGAACAACGCTATGTGAGATGCGGTACCTACACAACCTAGAACGAGACCATGACGTACATTGGTCCTTCACAGGTTCCTCCAGTCACCCGGCGGACTTTCCGGTTAAGGGTGGTGGATTTCCCATAGTACCCCAATGCCACACGCTATCAAACCCTGCTCCACATTCTTCCCACAAACACCATGGTGATGCCAGGCATAATGCACCTGAAGGGAATGGTTGTACTTTGTTGCTCAAATTAATGAACATGGGAAACATGTCATCCATGAAAAATTTGCACCATGTCATAATTTGTCTGGGATGCAAGGTCGGTATGTTCAGCATGTCACATGTCGTCGGAATGTCCTCACCGCAATATGTGGCATGCATACGTGCAGGAATGTGCACGAGCACGACACCTTTTCACGTCGAAACAAATCTGCCATGACGACATACGGCACATCATGCCTACGCTCTAGCATACGTGAATGGCCAACGGTGAGGAACAACGCTACGTGAGATGCGGTGCCTACACAACCTAGAACGAGACCACGACGTACATTGGTCCTTCACAGGTTCCTCCAGTCACCCGGCGGACTTTCCCGTTAAGGGTGGTGGATTTCCCATTGTACCCCAATGCCACGCGCTATCAAACCCTGCTCCACATTCTACCCACAAACAAAGTGGTGATGCTAGGCATAACGCACCTGAAGGCCACGGTTGTACTTTGTTGTTCAAAGTAATGAACGTGGGAAACATGTCATCCGTGAAAAATTTGTACCATGTCATTATTCGTCTGGGATACGAGGTCGGTATGTTCAGCATGTCATATGTCGTCAGAATGTCGTCACCGCAATATGTGGCATGCATACGTGCGGTAATGTGCACGAGCACAACACCTATTCACGTCTAAACAAATCTGCCATGACGACATACGGCACATCATGCCTACGCTCTAGCATACGTGAACGGCCAACGGTGAGGAACAACGCTACGTGAGATGCGGTGCCTACACAACCTAGAACGAGACCACGACGTACATTGGTCCTTCACAGGTTCCTCCAGTCACCCGGCGGACTTTCCCGTTAAGGGTGGTGGATTTCCCATATTCCCCCAATGCCACGCGCTATCAAACCCTGCTCCACATTCTACCCACAAACAAAGTGGTGATGCCAGGCATAACACACCTGAAGGGAACGGCTGTACTTTGTTTCTCAAAGTAATGAACGTGGGAAACATGTCATCCATGAAAACTTTGCACCATGTCATAACTTGTCTGGGATGCGAGGTCGGTATGTTCAGCATGTCATATGTCGTCAAAATGTCGTCACCGCAACATGTGGCATGCATACGTGCGGGAATGTCCACGAGCACGACACCTATTCACGTCTAAACAAATCTGCCATGACGACATACGGCACATCATGCCTACGCTCTAGCATACGTGAACGGCCAATGGTGAGGAACAACGCTATGTGAGATGCGGTACCTACACAACCTAGAACGAGACCATGACGTACATTGGTCCTTCACAGGTTCCTCCAGTCACCCGGCGGACTTTCCCGTTAAGGGTGGTGGATTTCCCATAGTACCCCAATGCCACACGCTATCAAACCCTGCTCCACATTCTTCCCACAAACACCATGGTGATGCCAGGCATAATGCACCTGAAGGGAATGGTTGTACTTTGTTGCTCAAATTAATGAACATGGGAAACATGTCATCCATGAAAACTTTGCACCATGTCATAACTTGTCTGGGATGCGAGGTCGGTATGTTCAGCATGTCATATGTTGTCAAAATGTCGTCACCGCAATATGTGGCATGCATACGTGCGGGAATGTCCACGAGCACAACACCTATTCACGTCTAAACAAATCTGCCATGACGACATACGGCACATCATGCCTACGCTCTAGCATACGTGAACGGCCAACGGTGAGGAAAAACGCTACGTGAGATGCGGTGCCTACACAACCTAGAACGAGACCACGATGTACATTGGTCCTTCACAGGTTCCTCCAGTCACCCGGCGGACTTTCCTGTTAAGGGTGGTGGATTTCCCATAGTACCCCAATGCCACGCGCTATCAAACCCTCCTCCACATTCTTCCCACAAACACCATGGTGATGGTTTGCATTCATCGTGTTGAGTACATGTTTGTCTCGTAGAGAAAAATGTTAGGTCGATCTGTTGTCGGCAATCTTGCTTGTACCCATATCAATGAAAGATATGAATGTGCGGTATGTTGTCACAAGTGGATTGTAACACAGTATGTCCTTTTTGAAAAGTTAGTCAAAATGTGTTGCATGTAATTGGAAGAGCGAAGTGTCGATATGTATTCATCAATGTGTCGGATCAGCCATGATACCTCGACACGTCGGATGACGATTTGTCGGACGACAACAGATATTCAGCGCCACTGTCAGTCATCGTTGCAGGCGGGCTGCTTGGATCATGTGATGTCCCAACCTGCAAATCAGATGAAAAACGTATATTGGTTGACAGGGACACCAAGTATGCCATGACAGAGTTGTACGAGCTTGCTCAAACAATGGAGCCAGATAGCGTACCGTGCCTGACTGGACTGGGCTGTCACCATAACCAGGTGGGCTTGTGACATATGCGTGTGGCAGTGTTGACAAACGGCGCTGCAGTGCGGGACACAACCACTATTACGGTTTTGTCGTTTGGATCGTGTGCAATTCACATAGTCATTAACATGGACACACCTTGTCCGCACGTAGTGGTGGATGGACCTCCAAGAGGTCATACGTCTGTTGCGCAGTCCTGCTGTTGTTCACTTGTATCTGAAACAAACGGACACGGATTGGTCATGGAAAGTGTAGGACACACGTTTGCAGTTCATGCAAGTATGAGTTGTGTGCTGTGGTATAGCTCGTACCTTTGTGCGCAACACAATTCCCTTGAAATTTGATTCAGCCTCTGCGATCACGCTGTTGCGTGTGTCCTCGTCATCGGCTGTAAGCATGTTCAGCGTCTTGCCTTGCATCAGGAACATCTGTGCTTGCACACCTGTGATAGTGGCCCGTTCAGGGTACCCCTCTGCATTTCCGAAGGAGAATGGCTATTAGGCACTTCTCATGAAGAGTGACCATAGAATGGAAAGAGCGGAGTGGAAAACATCATGTCTGCACAACTGACCTGCGGCTTGGAGAACAGCATGGAGGACAACTTGCTTTTCATTGATTGGGCCATGGACGCTGCACTCGTACTTTTGTTCAAAGCAGTGGAAGAAGATGTCTGAGTTGCATGGCATACCATTTCGCATGGTCTGTGTGCACTCTGTGAGTTCGCTGTACCTAATCTCGACGATCTTCATGCTTGTCTGAACAAGCAAAGTGTTCACATTGCTGTTCTTCAGGAACATGCACGTGAAATCAAACCTGCACATTCAGAACATTGTTGCTAAACACTGAGGACTCTGTCTCTGTTTTGGGATAACAAAGTGACATGGTGCAGGATGAACTCACTTTGAGATGCCGTGCATCGTTGGAACATTGTCTCTGTCAATTCCTTGGCGTACCATGGCCACGAGTGCGGGATCCGTGATCTCATGGATGGCTGACCTGCGTGTAAAGAAAAGAACAAGTGCCAGCATCAGCAGCACTGCTGATAGAGCAGTATGTTAAAACAATGGACGAAATCATAGAAGTTGTCTTACCCCTTGCCAGCCTTCAGCAGTCCATCCTTGTAATACATGCCGTTGATGATCACAATCTTGTCGTTGTTGAGAAACTACTGGAGTTGTGGTGTGAGCGCACCCCACAAGAAGCCAACCAAAGCTTCGTCATCAGCGTACATGATGAATTCCTGCTTGTTGCCATCTGACTCCCGTGTAGCATCCACGACGCCCACTGCCAGTCCAAGCTGCATTGTGACTTAGTGTTGTATGAGTACACGTAATGTGTGATGTGCACAATGAATGAACGGACAGTTGCTT
>SZWC01000729.1:197978-266195 GCA_023375785.1 Penium margaritaceum
ACCAAAGCTTCGTCATCAGCGTACATGATGAAGTCCTGCTTGTTGCCATCTGACTCCCGTGTAGCGTCCACGATGCCCACTGCCAGTCCAAGCTGCATTGTGACTTAGTGTTGTATGAGTACACGTAATGTGTGATGTGCACAATGAATGAACGGACAGTTGCTTCCAGTTGCTTACCGGTGATCGCTTTGGTGGAATAAACCTCCTCAGTGATGGGCGTGCCATTTGGTTGGCAAATACAGCAGTCAGTACTGCGTCAACATCGCCAGCACCGTGAGTAGCTTGAACAGCGTATGATCTGCCCATGCTCCACACCAATGTGCACTCTTGGCCAATAGAGATGTACCTGCATGCTCAGTAAGCAGTTAGAACTGCTGATTTAATGGAAGTGTAACCGCAACAACATTGCATGTACAATGAACATGTGTACACACTGACCGATCTCTTGTCAAAGCTGTACTTGTGTTGTACACGTCATACAGCTTCCAGCGCTGCCAACTTTCTGCAACTGTTTCCGCCATGTGCCTTTTTGTTGTTGGTGACGCTTCACCCGGCATGAGGTGCGATAAGAACCGAATGTTGATGATGCTGCCTGACATGTCTGCCAAGAAAATGCGCGGATCAATCTGTGCCTTTTTGGTCATAGCGAGGTCAACATGGATAACCATCGCGTGAAGGTGGTAGCGGCGGTATTTTGGTTGGAGATGACCAATGGATGTCAGTCGAGACTGCACACAGCACGACAACACTAGGATGATGACCATGTCTTCATGCAAATACATGACAAACATGAGGACACATATGGGACCAGAAATCTCACATCTTGTCGTGGATGCACCACCGTTGGAGTTGGCCCTGCACATGCAAGAAATACAAGGCACGGAAACATTGTGGCACAATGAGTAATTTGTATCGAGAGCACTGTGTATCACTTATTGTGCATGAATGATGTAGAAGACTGAACGTACCTTCAGAGTACACCATGATGCCGTCATATTTACGCCGATCTCAAGAAGGTAAGGACAAGTGGAAAGTGGTCAGAATAGTAGTTTTCTTGCATATGTACAGAAATGTGAATGTGGTCCACATTTGACCAGACGTGGTCAATGATTGAACCACTGTCATGCGTGAATGAAGTGAAAATCATCCTGAACCTGCAAAACTCCAAGAACTGTAAACATTCGGGAATCCCATCCACAACATTAATGTTGAAATCACCCACGATGACGAGGGGAAATGTGCCACTTGCAAAATTTGTCAAAAAGTCCAACATTGCATGTGGAGGGGTTGACGGCGCACAAAATTGGATGCATGTTGTGCAGTCAATGTACTCACACCATGTTATTGCTTCAAAGCCATTACCATTATGATTTGTGACATGAGTGTGCCTCAAACCTGCAACCAGAAGACCTCCAGCTGAACCGTTGGAGAATGTAGCATTTTTTTCCATGAAACGTGCCATATTGTACATGTTGTGTGTCGCGATGATGTGTTTCAGTCAGGATGATGGTGTTTGCATCCTCCAGTTCACAACGAGCCAAGACATTATGTGCATGTTTCTTCATACTGCGAATATTGTGATGTTAGACACAAAATGAGGATGGAGTGCACAATGAACGAAGGCTACGAAGAGTGGGGAAAAATGTCTTCTGCCTCGGACGTTCCATCTCTGCAACAACCTTGGAGGAGACACTGATGTCGCGCTCATTGTATTCAAGCAACTGTATGAAACGCGCATCAGAAAATCGACTCAGCGCAACATAGTACATATGGTCTGGTGCAAATGTTGTCAGATCAACCAGTGCTTCTTCATGAAAAGTACAACCCTGTGCTTTGTGCACTGTGATCGCATTCGCATGAGCCAGGGGAAACTGTCTACGAGACATTTCCAGGCTGTCATTGTCTTTCACTGGAAAGGTTTTCTGAACGCGCTTAATGGGAGTCCAAGTAGCATCCACACTTTCTTCTGACATTAGCTTACGAAACTTCTCACGCTGCTTTCGTCCAACGCGTTCGTTTGGAAATTGCACCCAGAAGGTAAGAACCTCGTTCTTAATCAGTGAAGCATGAAGAAGGATGCCAGTGGCACCATTCACCAGCCCATCATTCGTGTCCAGGTTGAGTATCACTTGAACACGGCAACCTATGTATAGGTGTAAAGTCTTGGCTAAGTTTGCCGTGTACCGTCTGTCATCACCTGCCTCATCGAGCGGCCGATTTCCACGAAAGCCACTACCATGCGAGATGCAGGCATCCCATGCTTGGCATACAAATTTGTCCGTGCGTACAGAGTGGAACAAATGCAGATTATGTGCATTGACCTTGTCATTCATTGTGAACAAGTGCAACGTGTCAAGGATGTCCATTTCCTTGGTCCTATTGACAATCAATGACCGGAAAAAGTCATGATCATCAACAGTGCACACGTTCTCTCGCAAACGATTCAGGCGATCAGCAAAGCTATTGTCATGCTGTCGCATGACCGTCTTCAATTCGTACATACAAAAATCAGCCCATGGGAAAAATGTTTGTACACATGGTGCCGTAGGAGTTGCGAGGATATCAACATACGGTTCAAATGGATATCCATCCAAAACTGGTTTCAACTGAAACAAATCGCCAACAAGCAACATATGTACACCACCAAATGGGGTATCAACACCTTTCACCTCTCGCAAACGACGGTCCAAAAAGTGCATGATTCGGCGGCCAACCATTGAAACTTCGTCCACTATGACAAACTGTACACGCCCTAGTTCACACCCAAGCACATGTCGAGACTCAGACGACAAGGGGAGGTATCCACCTTTTTGTGTACTAAGCTTCAGCGCATGATGAATGGTGAAGCCATCGACATTGTACGCAGCAACACCAGTTGGAGAAAGTTTCAAAAATTTCAGCAGTGTGTGGTCAGAATTTGGTGCTGCATTGTACATGCGTAGCAAGCGTTCATACAATGCATGTACGATAGTTGACTTACCCACACCAGCACCCCCAGACAAGAATACTCAAACCACTCCTGTTGCTTTACGTACCTGGTGCATGATGTCATCCACAAAGATGCGCTGCTCAACGTTCAACCTTGAGTTCATGTCAAAAAAGATCTCATCAGCCACTGCTTTGTCCGCAAACATATGTCGTCCAACATGTTCGTACCTAACACCGATACCTTCATCCACATTGTCCATCCTACCATTCTGGTTGTTGTCACCTTCAATCTGGTCATGAACAGAACGTACCTCTGCCTCAAAATCACGTAGGACTTGTTCCCACTTTGATGATCTAGGAGAATACTCCTCAATCTTCTTCCTGATCACATCTTCAAAACGTGCATACGACTCTTTCACAAATTCCATTGTCAATTCGCTCTCTCTGCAAAAGGGAACAAAAAGAAACACTTTCTCGCGCTTGTAGTCATAGTCATCTCGATCACTACGATAGTTCACAAATCGCACTATCTTACATACCTTTTGCAGGCGATAGTGCATACTTGAATCATGTGTCATGACATGACCTTGTGCAGCATGTACAGTCCGATCTGCGATATCACAATCATCCTCGGGACACACGTCTCCTTCATCCACAAATTCTTCCTCTTTCTCATTGAATTCCATATGTTCTTCGATATGTGGCTTCACCTTCTTGTAGTTGTACTTTGACAAGAGATCCGCCAAACACACGTTTTTGAACTCGACCGGTCGTCTCTCATATTGAGAGACTGCAGCGTACGGTATGAACACATCTTCAGACGATGGGTCCAACTTGTCCAAATCTTTCTTTGTCTTCACCAACAACAGCCTTTTTCTACGAGGGCTAGTGTTGATGAACAAAAATGACCGACTTGAGAAACGTAAGGGCATTCCTGTCATCATAGTTACGGCTTCTTGCGCACTCACCTCCTGATCGTGGATAAGGGTATTGCCAACTTTCCTGATTAACGATTGAACGTTGTCAGTGCACTCCTGTTTCCGTAATGTCTCCATCACAGCTTTCAATGTGCGACTCATAATCCTATTCCCTTTACACATGTATGACACATTGTATGATGCCACTGCGTATGGATGAATGCACATTTGTATGTCCATGTTTGCCTGCCACAACTTTAGGACAGTGGGATTGAAGGGATTCACATTCTGGTGCATCGGCATGCGCTTGTACATAAGAGTTTCTCTCTTCAAAGAAGAACGTACAACTCGTATGTACTCAACTTCCGACAATTCACACAACACCAAAAAGTCCTCGAACTCGATGTCCGTGGTGATCGTCTTCAGCGTGGCTACCATTTTTGCATACTTTGCCTTGTAGTGGGTCCGTTCCGCAGAAGACGTAGACTCATCAAGGGGAAGTAAGATAGTCGAGGAAGGGAAAGGTGGTTTCAAAAAGCCAAAAGCACACGTTCTCAGCTCTTTTTGTTTGCGACAACGCCAAGTACAATTGTGAGCCTGCAATCCTTGTAAGTCGGCAGGCAACTCGTCAATGTTTGTGGACACATTTCTACAAACTGTATCACTTCATCACACCCATCTTCCTCCACATCTGGAGCATCTTTCACCCACAACAACACATGACAATGTGGACTGCCACAATGCTGAAACTCTACAACACCAAAATAGTCCTCAACAAACCCAAGAGGACCATCCGCAGTTGCTACAACATTCTTGAAAAAACTTCGACGACGATGATGAAGATATCGTGATGGTGTAACTGGGTCATCTGCAACAAGTTTGGTTTGCTGTTGAAAAAAAAATCTATCGATGGCATCCTTGGTCAGACCATTACCACCGATCTTAGACAAGAGACCAAGCAGCTCTGGCCATCGACTGTCTGCCATGCTGAGAGAAAATAAAAACGTAGGATTTTTCTTCTTCTGTCTCAATAATGCAAACAAGTCCTTCTTGTTATCATCCCAATAGGCAATCGTGCCCCGCATTTGCTTGAACTCATTGAAAATCAAGTTGTTCTCCAACAACTGTGCTCTACTGTCCTCATTCCGAAGATCACCAACTGTGATTTTCTTGTGCATGATCTGTCTTGCACGGAGAGACATGATATCTCAAACTGTCAGCATCTGACAAACATAAAACTTGAAAAAAATGTTATCAACGCGAGATGCAAACCTTCTGTCACGGTGAAACAACTCCCACTTTACAATCTTCCTGTATGGTACCGAACAGTGCACTTTCGGTCCACTGAAATTCAAGACAATATGTCCACGCCTTCTCATCCCCCCAAACAGGGATGGAAAAAATAATTCCTTGATATCATTCCGGAACAGGATGTGAGTTGGTGTTTTGCCCTCACATGGAGCTGTAATGACATGACCCTCTGACAAGTGCTGAAACACAGCATGCCTGAAGCACATTGTCTGCTCAATGTGCCCGTCCTAAAAAACTGAGAAGCACTCGTCTATGTTCTCCATAGAAGAAGACCCGTCTGGCTTCATCTTCTCTATTTCGACCTCACGTTGGACAAGCTGTCCCAATTCCGTAACAAGGCCATCAACCTGAGCATTGGACAACGTGATTCCTAACTCGGCATACATAGGAGATTTCTCGATCAACCACTGTAATGCTCTCACGACTACAGCAAGGCGAACACTGTCAGACCACATACTGCTGTGATAAGACATCTTCCGTTTGAATGCAACACATATCGTCTCTGATATGGACAATCAACGTGGCAACTCAGTCATCATTTCAAGAACATCCAATGCTACAGTGGTCACACCTCCCTGTAAACCTCTTTGACGTCCGTGATTCAGCAAAACAATGTTCATAAAGGGAACAAACGGACAAACCAATCGTTCTTCCAAGGGCGTAAGACATGAAAGCTCTGGGGGCATGTCATGCATGCCAAATGTGCGAACATCAGCAAATGAAGCCACCACACCATGTTTGAATGCTTGAAAACAACTCATTGTTGCATAACAATTGATCGGCGGTATGTCCACACTTCATCATTGACAAAAAACATAGCATGTTGCACATGGAACAAGGAGTTGTCGGCCCATCCAGATTTTCTTTCAAATAGACCTCAACATTTGATTTCCGCCCCACCGTCTTCACCAAACTACTTGCACACTTCTTCACCAGTTTGTGGAAGACATCATTCACAATCACCTCACCATCAGGAACAAACAAATGACGAAACGCAGGAAAGTTTGACCGCTGATGAAACATGACTCCCTCCTCTTGAAACAACAAGTACTCGCGGACGACCGCTGCAGACACTTTGCTGAAAAACCCATACTGTGCACGTTGACCAACTTGACAGTGGTATTTCACGTCACGCTTTGAGCGTGTCTCGTACACTCCGACAAGTTTGGATGGCAAAGCATCAGCACACGAACTATACCTTCTCTGAACCTCCTCTTCAATCTCACAGAACATATGCTCACCGGGTGTGTACCGACGACGTTTATGCATTTGCTCACCTTCCACCGCAATACAATCTACACCAGAAGAGCGAGTCAGAGGAACTTCAACCCCCATTCGTGCAAGTGACTGATTCTCATCCATGACTTGACGCAGCAGAGTTGAGAAACGACCACGACTAACGCTTTGCACCAAGTTACTACAACCAGGAGCACCTGCTGCAATACATGGTGAACCCAACCCAGGACCCTCTTTCTTCATACCCTTGCCCTGTACATCATCGCCACTGCCTCTTGTGTCCAAGGCAATGACATCAGAATTACCATCACAGGATGATTCATTCACCTGATGAAACTCCCTCCGCAAACAAGATTGAGGTCTGACAGATCCACAATACAACGTTCCCCCAAAACTGTCGTGCAACACGTCAAAGTGAACTCCCGAATACTTCAAATGACCACAAGGTGCAAAAATGCCACTACAAAAGAAAACCCTGTGAAAGATGGAACAGTCTGTGCCCCACACAAAGAATGTACGGCTGAACAAGAGAGCTGCGACCATCAGCTCTCCAAAAGAACCCCAAGTACCAACAGTACACATGTAATTACCATACGCCAAAGCAGATTCAAATACACGACCATGACCATTTTCTAAAGAATCGCAAAAAGCTTCAAGATTGGTACAGACATAGGAAGTAAGAGCCATCCTAATGTCGACATGCTTACATTCATCATCATGAATTATGGTGGCTAGAGCGCAGAACAAACAATTGCCATCTCCTACAATGTTGCGTACTTCCATTACCCGAGGCAGAGAAAACCGATCAGACCGCAAAGCAGACATTGACAATGGCTCCAGAAGCCAATGTACACCATGTGCAATCGAACACATGTGCATTCTTCCGCTTCGCACAATTTCAGAGCAATCTGCGTCTGAAGCCTCGAAAAAAACTTGCGGAAAAAGCAAGCAGGAACACTGATGAACAGATGAAGGCAAAAACTCTTTACACACCAGAGGAGACGACACCGCTCTGTACACAACACCTGGACCCGAATCCCATGGCAAAAGGGCGTCAAAGTGGCAGTCACCACACAACACATGAAACAACGCTGTGTTGAAATGTTGCAATCCTGCAACAAACATCAGCATGCTTTCGTTACACCATACAAAAACGCAGCATTGTTCCAACTCGCAAAACAGCAAAATCTCAGTGACGCCACCCCACAGACCACATTGTTAAATGTAACACTTGTACGAGATGTTGGTTGTGAAGGCAACCCCATGTGATGGTCTGCATGTACGTTCCACCAGACCAAAATTCTCACATCCAAAAGTAGCAATTCTTACCCGCGCTTCCATGTGCATCCGTTCTGAACCAAACAGTTTCACCGCAAAACACCGGAACAAAGAATTCCCATCCATACCACACACCACCCTCGTCAACCTGTATGAGCTTCTCTCACCTTCCCATCCCGGAGGCACAGTTATAACTTGACCAGTCCCAAGAACAGCTCCAGCAGCCATGATGATGAACCCAGCGCCAATGTTCACAGGTGCTCCTGCACACATTACCACAATGCAACATGTGTCAGAATGCACCTTGCAGGCAACACCATGCAATAGCCAAGAGAGCAACCAAGTTTACCACACTTACAGTGCGCTGAGATCCAGCAGGTAGCCGTTAGTGCCATCCAATTCACACCAATCTGACCCAAAGCCCTCTCCTGCACATCACAATGCACTTGTCATGCGAAGAATATGACACACTGGCCATACATACCCAGCAGTACACAATGCAAGTCACCATCCATCAACACGTACTCACCACAACGGTGGAGCTTGATGAAACCACGACAACCCGACGCCACACAAGAGTGGAGCTGCAGAACACACACGGTCGACGACAGACGTCACCGGGCCCATCCCCAACCTGGATCAAACGCACGACCGGAAGAGCCGGTGACTACAGCACATAACCTAACCGGTCCGCTCGTAACCTTCCAACTCGTTCTCACTTGTGAAACCTACGCCACTAAGACACCCAACAAAAGACATCCATACTTCAACCGAACGTGAACACAACAAGAGTAACATTTCTCAAATCAAAAGACAACATCACCACTTCTGACCTCAAATACGATAACAACTAACCATACCACTAATACTCAACAGTTTATCGTATCTCTCTTCACGAAGGTACACTAATCATCAGTCATCATTTACGTTTTGTACAATCCACAAACAATCGCGACTACAACAAAACACAACAAATAGGTTAACTCACCATAGTATAGAACCGCAACAAAACGTATATCATTTTCAGTCTCATTCACGTTAACAATGACAGCCACAAGAATAAATCATTTACGTTCCTCGCAAGTCCACAGCACTAAAAGACAAAAACGTACATACCTATGTACAGTGACACGTCACGTACATACTATCGCAATAACGTCACTTTCATCAACAATCATCTCTTCGCTCAAAGCGTGTACAATACACGTCCATCCTTCAATAAAAATTGGCAAACGTGTAACACACAATAGACATGAAATCCTTCTACAACAGTGTACACAAGAGCCGCGGCTAGATGGGCATGACAAAACGTTTTCTTGACCCTCCTTCTCACTTCGAGTTGAGCTTCGTCAAACGTCAAAGGCAATTCAACGCGCAATATGCAAATTGTCATTGGTTTGCTAAAATAGTGCTTACAATTATCTGCGACAAACTAGATTTCCCCACCCACGTGCGATGAGAAAAGAGACGAAAATTGGATGGTGACCTCACGTCCAGGGGGAGGATAATATTTCATGCTCAGCCAGCCGCGGTCAACGTCATGCAAACACTGTACATGACACAATTCCAACCTTCGCAAAACACACATATACAGCACATCTATCGCGCAATTCGATAATGTCATGAACAACATGCATATCGCAACAGTTGGCAAACATAGAGTACTATGACGCCACGTCACATCGAATTCGACCACCCTTGGTAACCGCTAAGTTCAACCTACAACCACCTCCTTGCTCGAAACGGACCCAATTACAAGTCCACCAACATACATAGGGTACTTCCGATCACGAACTGTGGAATCCACAACCAAAACAAATCACATAATACCATCAATTGCGCACCAATGTGTCCGCTGCCCGTAACCGCTGCACCAACCGCCCTTGAGTCCACAAAAAGGCAAAACAACTTTTGGAGAACAAACCCCATAACCCAAGATCAAACCTCCCATAGTGTCGTTAATACGCAGAACTCCACTGTCAACCGCTCGCACGGTGTCCACCTCTTCACTTCGTGATCTATCAATCCAAATGTCTGTCCTCTCTAACGATAACCCAACCACACGCTTACATACACGGACATCAAGCACCGGACAGCATGAAGTACAAGATACGGAAAAACCACCGGACACAGCCATCCCTTTTCTTCCTGAAGTTCCACTACCCTCTCCAGTCGAACTCAGGGTCATCGAAAAACCTCACCACCAACAGCACCTTCCACGCTCACACTGCAGCAGGACTAGGGCATAACAACAATCAGCAACCATGGCAGCCACCTGGCTCCCACTGCCCACTGCACCACACGCCCCCGACCTCTTGCTCATGGACGAGGAGGGGTTCGCCGAGGAGGTCGACCTCTGGGACAGCCGCATAGCGGCTTACCTCGCGGACGAAGTCGCAAATCCGGACGTACCCCCAGCAACGCGTGCTAGACCATACAAGGAGGTGATGTAACACGTCATACCATCGCACAGTCACCCCTAACATATCCGTATCCATGAAAGTGCGCTCACACGAAACCCAATCGCACCCAACCGCGCTCCGTATCCTGTTACTCCTTGCTCAACTTCTCAGTTCACAACTGCAGATGATTGCCGCTGACTGGGACACCACCCAAGAAGACGTGGCACCATGGTCAGTCATCTTGCGCGCTTGTGCAATCTACTACCTCTCTATAGTCAAGTATGCCTCCAGCATGACACCCAACGCAGCGTCCCTGAGCGGACAAGACAACGGAGACTGGTTCACCAAGACGGCGTTTGGTCTACCCATCAACTTTTGCTCAGAAACTTCATTTCTGTGGCTTGTCACAAACCCCATGCTCATAGACCTCAAGTGCAGACATTTGGCTGAACGTTCACCAACACCAGAGTGGTCATACTGTTTGTTTGATTCTGAAGTCCTCCCTCATGTGTACAGGTAGACACACAAGTAGCACAGTTGTCCAGAAAAATCTGTTTGTAACATATGCCACTTTGTCCATTCATGTATCCACTCTTCAATGATCTTTCATTTCTGCTTAAATCTCTCACTCTCTGGTCTTCTGCATACCTCCATGTACATCACTGTTTTTTTCAGAACAGCAACTGAATACGATACCCGCCAACCAGACACCCAAGGACACCACCAGCACTACTTCACTTGGTGCTTCCGCCATCTACTACAACTGCTGCATGAAGTACAGCAAGATCACAACAGTACCAGGCAGACACCTTAACGGCCATGCCTATCCTTACTGGTACCTCTCAGCGACCGAGGTGTCAAGTACTGGCTTCTGTCAGGACACTAGCTTTCTCTGGTTAGTGGCAGGTTCAACATTGGCTGCCCTCAAGGCTAGAAAAGTAGCAAATCGAAACAGAAACCCAGCATGGCTACATATGCTGAGACAACAGGAACTCTGGACTGCCATGTACAACCACATTGCAAGCTTTGACAATCTGAACTGATACGTTCTTGTACTTGTCCCTTTATCACTCTGCCTCGGACACACACATCAATAAAAAGAGACACATCATCTCCTTGTCAAGATTGCCATGTACCGATTATTTTCAAGTGTGCCATGCAGCAACCTAAAACGACTCCCAATAATGTTGCAAGCTTCCCATGCCTGACATAACAAGTTGTGTGTAAACGAACTAAGTAATCAACACACCGTACACCGTACCAAGTACCGTATCTTCATGTACATAATCCACACATTCAGCAGGTCATCCGATGTAGTCCACGTTACACTTCTAATCTCCATGTGCTCCAGTCCACAGAGCAACAATTGAAACACTTGCACAAATTCACTTGCACTACACTCTAAGGACCACACACCCATCCACCCCACTCACGTGTCCACATCCAGATCCACATGCACATCCACGCCCACATTGTGCACCATATCATTACGACCACAACTACATATTCACCACAATACTCATACAATGTACTTCCATGAAAATGTCCATCACTACTCCATGAAAAAAGACACAAAACTATGTAACCCGTTGCACTTTTGTGCAAACTTGTTTTTTTTTGTTTTTTACCTCTGGTCGTAACCGACTGAGGCGGGGGCGCTACCTCAGCACCAAAGAAGCCCGGGGGTTGAACCCGGCCCCCCAAGACACTATATCAAGGTGGCTCGTAAATGCCGGGGTGCTTCCACCAAAGGGTGAAGTGAGAGCTTAAGAATAGATGACAGTCTTTGTTGAAGGGGAGGTAGTTAGTGTAAAGTGCGGCAGCAAAGTCATCCTCGATGGTTTTCAGCTTAGCCTTAGCCCGTCTGGAGTTTTGTCGCAGGAGCAAGGTTGAAACTAACCAAATGTGTTGTTGGAAGGCAGTTGGAAATAGAGCAATGATCTTATCCGCAGGGGAAGGGCGTGGGTCTGCCCATCGCTCTCTCCAGATAAGTTGGAAGAGTGTGGCACGCAGGATTGACCAGGCCGAACTAAACATTTTGGGTTTCAGGGGTCCAATGAGCAATTCCAGGGTGGAAGGGGTGGTACCGGGAAAGAGGGAGGTGAAGATGGTGCGTAGTCGGGACGCCAGCGGTTGAAGACGAGGACACAAAAGGAAGCAGTGTTCAATTGTTTCTTCTGCCGAGCAATACGGGCACGAATTTGATCCATTTCGGGAGAAACGGGTGCGTCTTGCAACCGGTATGGAGCGAAAGAGGATTTTTGTCTGTACATCTTTAGCCCTAAGATCCAGTGGGAGGAAATTATGTTTAGCGCGGAGTGATCGCCAGTCAAGGGGTTCATTAGGGAATTTCTGTTTCCAGTTGCCCTCATAGGATGGGAAAAAGTTGTGCCTAGTAAGGAGCCGATGATATATCTTTGTTAAGGTGGGGAGGGTTCAGAGGAAGCGGTACGCAGGGATGTCAGGTCGTGCAGGAAGGCCAAGCATGGACGTATTGTCGGACACGATTAGAGGAGTAAGTAATTTCCCTTGCATGTGAGAGGTGCGTGCCCATGGGTGAGGGCTGAGTGAAAGGGAGACGGGATCCACTGCCATGGGTAACGCTGAGTCGACGGATGGTTGTGGGAGGTGAAATGCAATTTGAATAGGGAGGCCTGTGAGATCTTGTATGGTGAAGTATTGGGTATGTCTGTGAGCAGATAAGAGGGAGGGGCCGTCAGAGATAACTCTTCTCCAAGAAAGTGGAAGAGAGTCTCTAACTTTGTCAAGGATGCTTTTCTGTGCACGTGACCAAGGACTGAGAGGGTGAGAAAAAATACCCGCGAGCGTAATATAACCGGTGAGGAGCCAGCGTTCCCATTGCAAGAGACCGAAAGGTTGGTCGTTCTCCTTAAGGATAAAGCAATTGAATGCAACGTATTATTTCATTAGTTCCTCGAAGAGGCTGCGTGGGGGTTGAATAGATGGTTCATAGAGGAGGAAGGACTTGAAGGCGCGTTTCCACTTCGGGTGGATCGATGGGAGTTTGAGCCGTAGGATAGATGGGTGGGAGAGAAAGAAGTGTCCACGCTTGGGGAAGGCTTGCGAGAAGAGCAGAGTGTGTTTCCATTGTGCTTCCCTGGGTTGGAAGAATGAAAACATCCACTTGGCAGCCTGAGCTTCAGTGATGACAGTGGGCCATTTGACCCCAAGGCCGCCCTTAGATGGAGGGCTAGCTGCTGTAGCGATGGAGTAAAGGCGAAGGCCTTGCCCTAGACCCAAGTGCTCATTGTTTGACGATAGGAACTGAAGAAGGAGATAATTAATCCATTGGAGGTGCTGTTGAGGTGGGGGACAGATGTGGCTATACTAGAGGAATTTGGAGTTNAGAGTGTGTTTCCATTGTGCTTCCCCGGGGTTGGAGGAATGAAGATATCCACTTGGCAGCCTGAGCTTCAGTGATGACAGTGGGCCATTTGACCCCAAGGCCGCCCTTAGATGGAGGGCTAGCTGCTGTAGCGATGGAGTAAAGGCGAAGGCCTTGCCCTAGACCCAAGTGCTCATTGTTTGACGATAGGAACTGAAGAAGGAGATAATTAATCCATTGGAGGTGCTGTTGAGGTGGGGGACAGATGTGGCTATAATAGAGGAATTTGGAGTTAAGGTAGGCATTTATTGCGATGACTTTGGTCTGTATGGGGGCTCTGAACTTCTTCCAGAGGAGTGTCGATGCCTCCAATCGGCGAATAATAGGATTCCATGTTTCCTCCGGGCTAAGGTGTGTGGAGAACATGTGTCCTAGAATTCGTGTTGGGTTCAAGGGAAGTGTGAAGGGCGAGTGTTGCGGGTGTGGAGTGTGTGCTCCAATGGGGATCAGGTGAGTTTTCCGGTAATTGACCCGAAGTCCAGTGTAGCGTGCTACTGTCCTGAGACATCGTGATGCAACTTGGATTTCTTCTGTAGAGGAGAGTAGTAATGTGGTGTCGTCGGCATAGCCAATGAAGGATTTCCTAAGGTGTGGGGCGATTTGGATCCCACGTAGGTTGTGACGAAGAAGGTCTGCAATGGGTTCCATAGCACAGATGAACAGTAAGGGAGCTAGCAGACAACCTTGCCGCACACCGGAGAGGAGGGGAATTTCATCTGTGAGATGACCATTAATGAGAAAGCGCGTTGGAGTGTGGTGGTGTAAGAGTTTTGTCCATTGGATGAGGGCTGAGGGAAGGCCTAGATGGTGCAGGGCTGCGTAGAGGTAGTCGCGATTGAGGGAGTCATATGCTTTCTCAAAGTCCGCAGCCAAAAAGTACAGTGGTGACGAGGTTCGAGTAGCCCAATGGTGAAGGTCGTGGAGTTGGGTTAGTGCGTGTTGGATGTTTCTCTTAGGGACGAAGCCAGTCTGATCTTCATGGATGATGTAAGGTAACGCTTTAGCAAGGCGGGAGGCAAGAAGTTTGGCTAGGATCTTACATTCAACAGTTAGGAGGGAGATGGGTCTGTATGTTGCAATGTCGTATGGATCTCCACCCTTATGGATAAGGGTGGTGATCGACGACGCAAAGCTTGTAGCCTGTGAGGGATCCTCATATAGTTGGTTATAGAATTTAAGTAGTTGAGTGGCAATGTGTGGGATGAAATGTTTATAGAATTCACCAGGAAGTCCATCTAGGCCCGGCGTCTTGTGGGGCGGTTGACTAAGTGCGGCGTCCACGACTTCGTCTCGGGTTATCGGGAGGGAGAGGTGGGTGAGGATATGGGGTGGAAGGCGCTTCCGATACGATGGGAGTAAATTGGTATCAAAGGTATGTACTTCATCCGGTTGAGAATAGATGCGCCGGAAGAAGTTTTGCACGATGCGGGAGAGATCCTTGGGATTTGTGTGGAGGGAGCCATCTGTGTCACGTAGTGCTATGATGTGAGAGGAGGGTTTGGGAGGGGAGGTCTTGCGGGTAAGGAGAGATGAGGCTCGGTTGCCTTGCTGATTCCACTTGAGGATTGCTTTTTCTTTATGGGAGAGGAGAGGAGATGCATAGTATCTGTGTAACTGTTGCTGGAGCGTGTGGAGGTGAGCATGAAGCGTTGGGGTGGGGTGAGACGAGTAGGAGTGTTGAATGGAGGTAAGTTGATGTTCAAGGTGTTGGAGGGTTTTTCGCTTTCTTTCAGCTTCATGGTGGCTGAATTGTTTGAGTTGATTTGTGAGGACGCACTTGGTTAGCAACCAGTGATCTTGGATGAGGGACGGAAGAACATTCGGGACAAAGGGTCTGTCTAGCAGGGATGTGTTAAGCTTCCAGAAGGATGATCCATGCTTGTGTTGTGGTAAGGGTTGGAGGATGAGAAGGTTGGCATGTGTGTGATCCGAGATTTGTGGGGTTAGGGGGAGGTGTGAGATGGTACGAATAGGGGTGGGGATATGTGGCTGGTGATGTATGCGATCCAGTCTGGACGAAGAATTGGAGGCCTGGTGTCGATATGTGAACTGTAAGGAGAGGGGGTGGAAGAGGTAGAAGGTGTCTACAAGACCGGTGCTCGAGATGAGGGCAGATAAGATGTCAGAGTCAGGGTCTCGAGCAGGGGGCAGTCTGTCCAATGGTCGAGTTACGCAGTTGAAATCTCCCAGCANCGATCCAGTCTGGAAGAAGAATTGGAGGCCTGGTGTCGATATGTGAACTGTAAGGAGAGGGGGTGGAAGAGGTAGAAGGTGTCTACAAGACCGGTGCTCGAGATGAGGGCAGATAAGATGTCAGAGTCAGGGTCTCGAGCAGGGGGCAGTCTGTCCAATGGTCGAGTTACGCAGTTGAAATCTCCCAGTAGAAGGAGGGGAGGGGCTGTGCGAATGGAATCACGGAGTGTATTCCAGAAGGTGGGGCGATCAGTAGGGTGTGCGGGGGCGTAGACTGCTGTGGTAGGGATGGTTTGCGAATGCCACTGAAGAGTAAAGGAGAAAGCACGGCCCGGGATGACCATTTTAGGATCAAGAACTTGTATCGGGTGGCGTATGGTTACAACGATACCTGCTGTATGTGGTGACGAGGAAGCACAAACTGAGAGGTGGTAATTTGATGAGAGTTGGGAGAAAATCAAGGAGTCTGGGGTGGTGATGTGGGTCTCGGTAAGGACTGCAACATGGATTTTGTGAGCTTCTAGGAATTGGCACAAAACATTTTGTTTTTCTCGAGAATTCATTCCGTTAACGTTTATGTGGAGTATGTTGAGGCGTTCGGCTACTGTGGAGGACCTTTTGATTCGAGTCTCAAGTTCATTTAGCTTGCGCTTGACCTGTCGAAGATCTATGGGATGCTGTAGACGGCAATGAGGGATGGGGGCGCCAGAGATTGGTGCCGGTCGTGACCCATCTGGGATAAGAGGATTGGAGGAAAGGGGGCCATGGGCGCCAGGCGTGGTAGGGGCGTGACCGGGGGTCACTCGGGTAGAGTGTTTTTGATTGTGCCTTAGTGGGAGATTTTGGTGGTATGTGAATTTGTAAAGGAGGGAGGGGTGGAGGAGATGTCTTTGTTGAGTTAGCTTTGGTCGAAGAGTGTGCTTCCCTAACATCATTAGGTGTGGTGAACATGGATCGTTGACTAGGGGTGAATTGGGCTGTGGAGGAGTTTGTGAGGGAGAGGGAGAGTAGGAGAGGGATAAATGCCAATGGTGTGAAGAAGGGTTTGAGGGGACGGATGACATTTGCGATTTGTTCCAGTGGGAGGGATGGGGAGGGAAGGCCCACAGGAGATGGAAGTGTGAGAAGAGAGAGAAGTTATTGTGCAGAGGTAAAAGGAGGAGGCCTCTAATGGAGGTAACAAGATAGGAGGTGGAAATCAGAAAGTACACTGAGTGAGCAAGTAGGGTCGTACACAGTTTAGCTAATGCATGAGGTGTATCGGACTAGGCCTTGTACTGTTGCCATTGTCTTGCCTTTCTCAGAGGACGCGTTACAAGAAAAGGGTGGGTGGACCGATGTGAGCTTGGGAGAGCTTGGGAGGCCCGTTGTTGACGAGGTAACCTGCGATGAAGGGGAGGGAGTAAGTGGATAAATGGTCGGGTATAGGAGTGCAGAAGAGAGCAAGGAGAAGGATGGTAGTTACCGTGGTATTTGTGTAGTAGAGTTATTTGAGAAAGCCGGGGGCAGAGCGCTTTGGGTTGGGTCTGCGCATGTTGCCAGGATGCTGTGACCTTGCTCGAGGGGTAGCGGTTGGGATCGGGGAAGAACCCGCTGCTTCTGCGTCGGGACTGGATGATAGTGCAGGTGTCCTCACTGCAGAGGAATATCGTGTCGCCATCCATCTTTGGCGCATGGTGTTGAGCTCTTGGAAAGATGCTGAAGGTGGGAGGAGTAGAGTGTCGACCGCGTTCGGGGTTGCAAGACCAGCTCTTAAGGCGTCGATGTGTGCCTTGGTGCGGACGTGCGCAGCGAGGTCTGCTAGGTTGTTGCCAAAATGGGGGCCGCATTTGGACCAAAGACACGTGTAGTGTTCTCGATTTGCCGTGACGCCCGTTAGCATCACCCCAATGTCGTCTTCCATGTAGGTCTTGAGAGCACACTTCTTGAATATGGTTTCTGCAGGAGAGGAAGATGTGATCAGGGGTATGACGGGAGGTGGAATAAGCTGACAGTTTGACCGTGGGAATAGACTTACTGTTGGCCTTGTTGATGGCAGCCAAGGTGTTGTTCACCCGGTGGACTTGTTTGTGGGTGTCCATTGCGAAGAAGCAATGATGTGCCGTCTTGTGATTGAGGCCGCACAGGTCACAGTGGAACACGTCGACATTGAAAAGCGTACGCGCCTTGTCCGTTTGAGGAAACTTCAGCCCTGCTGGGAAGTTGAAGAGGTCTTCATCATCCTCGTGAGGGACTGCGATTCCCCGAATGGTGCCATTGCGCTTGCCAGTCAAGGGGTCTTCAAAGTAGTGGAGGTATATGAGGTCTGCGAGGTACGGCCGGGTCTGATTGGCGTAGATCAAAGTACAGAGCAGAGCATGGACATTCTGCAAGTCGTATTGCTTTGGTTTAAGGCGAACAGTGGTCACTCTCCCTCTGTGTTGGGGAAAGGCATCGAGGTATTCCTCAAAATCTGGACATGCAATGCGAGATGCAGTGATCGAGTACTCCTGTTCCTCATGCATAAAAGTGAAAGGACAGACTGCCATTGCTCGAAGGGTGATGTTTGGACCGCTACGTGGGAGAGTGACAAACATGCGGTGATACACCGTTCTGCCTCGGGGCATAGGTTCAGCATCCTCCGAGTGGACCTCAGCAATGTGGGTTTCCTCAAGCAGACCTTTCTCAACAAGGAGATCAATGAAGTTCAGCATAACAGCATTGGACTTTTCCTTTAGAGCTGGTAGAAACAAAAGGGTGAGCATGCGACCAACTGCTGTTTCAATGTCTCTATCTACTTCAGGCAAAGCGTCTTCTTCAGACATCTCTATTTGTGCTGCACGTTCTAGAGTTTGCTGGATAGAAAGAATGCGTTGCGGAAGGTCTGGCGGGTCCAGGCCCGTGCCCAAGGGAACAGGGGCAGGGACGTTCAGGTGGGGAGGTGGGGCCGGGGAGGGTCCGCTAGAAGCAGGTTGGACGGACAACGACGCTGAAGGAGGGGCTGAAGGCACGGCAGCTGGTGTGGAGTGGGTTGATGGAGCCATGGGCGTTGGTGGGGGGGCTTGTGGTCCTGTAAGTGAGGAGGATAAACAAGGATGAGAGGATAAGCCAATTGTTGAATAGAACTGAATATGTGCACGAGAGAGAAGAGTGGCTGCCCCATCATGGTGGAGTGGGGGAATTGAGAAGAGGCAGAAGGAGGGTGGGGAAATGGGTATCGTGATAGGAGGGGTGAGGTGGAAGAGAGGAGAGGCATGGAGTTTTGAACAAGAGCAGAGAAAACGTGGACAGAAATGTGTGAAAAGCTGAGACTTGAAGGGTTTCGGGTTCCTAGGGAGGGGGTTTGCAAAAGGTAGAATAGAGTAGCCACCTTGTGGGTTTGTTGAGGGGGGCTGTGGTCCAGGAGTGTGGACCATAGTAGTGGTGCCCACAGAGGAACCAAAAGTCCCGTCTTGGGGGGCGTTTGGGGCCAACGTAGAAGGGGCGGATGCGCGGCCTCCACCTGAAAAGAGATAAGGAAGAAGGGGTAAGTTTTGTGGATGGATTTTGGATGGACAGAAGGAGAAGGGTGATTGGGTGTAAAAGGTACCTGATGGATCTGAGCGATTTGCAGGTGAGAGAGGGCATTTGCGAGAGGAGGGGGCATCCACTTCCATCGCATCGAGTTCGGCATCCGTGAGGAAGCCATCAACGGCCCCGTCAAACAAGGCATCTGCAGCAAATAGTGAAGAGAATAAAATTGTTGGTGCACGGCCTAGAAGGCCGACTGCCCAGATCAGCTCTTAGTCTGCGTCCAGGCTAATATTTAGACGCCGGACAAACCGTCGTTGTGGTAGTGTAAAGTTTTTCCGCCTGTGCGTTGACCTCGGGTGGACGATAAGAAGCAGGAGCATTTTTGCCCAAGAATTGTACGTGGCTTGGATGCCAATGTAACAAACTGCCGTTGTAAGTGGGTAGGTGAGTAAACTGAAGCCCTCATAGTAGAATGGTTGGCTTTGACGGCTCAACCAGTGGGTGAAATCCCACGGGGTGGATGTCGGAGCGCGTCCCACCGACCAACGTATCGTCATAGGGCAGGACGTTGCAGGATATCTTCCTGCCGTGCTGATGTCATCGGATGGATCTGGACGGTCCATCCTCTTCCACTGAGGCTAAGTACTAACCAATCAGCAAAAGGGGAAGTCCTGACCTGGCAGATATTTGCATTTGGGATACTACCGGACTTACTTTGATTACCTGTTTGGGTGTATGAATTCCCAGTTGGTAGTTTATGGTCGGTTCTACCCAAGGGGTTGTGACCTATTTTGTACCACGACTAGGTCGCTGTGTTACACCTTGGGCTGTCCACCATGGTTGGTTCTCTATCCATGGTGGAACCGCATGTAGTTGAACTTTTCTCCTTTTTGGCAACTTGCCTAGAGGACGTGCACATGAATTGTACACTGCTCAATGCCCTTTTTGGGATTTGCTCATCTGAATGGCAAATGAGGGCACTCTGAGAGATGAGGTTGTTGAAAAGTGCGTAGGCCAAATCAAGGCAATTCCTGCTTCATTGCCATCTGTCTGAACCCTTGCCTCCTCCGAGAACATCCCGTCAGCATGGACCGGTTCCTCCAAAAGGCTTTTCCAGGAGAACGTGTGTGTCGGCTAGCCCAAGCAACGCGCCAAGGCCCTCCACGGCGACCGCCCCCAACAAGACACCCTTGGTAGACTCCGCAAGCTGCAGGCGCTGGACGCGAATGCTACCAAAGCGCCTCAGGCTGCCTCCACGACTGTAGCTACCTACACCGACGTAACACGGACTGTGGCCTCCACTTTTTGCCTACCGTCCAACATCTTACTTGTCATTTTCCAACCACCCCCATCGAGATGCTAGCATGTCCTTGATGATGGCATCAGTTGCTCACACGACCACGAAGCCGAGTGACTCAGCATGCGGATGAAGAAACAACACCTCTCTCAAGGGGAGAACGTGCAAGCACCATCGCATGTCACAGCAACTCCTGTTTCTATGACTTACCTTGTGTCACCTGCTGTGAGAAGTCCGCCAACGCACGCAGAGAAGGGCAAAGCCCTGGCTGACTACACTACCAAACCGAGGGTGAAAAACGTGCAGCAGCCCATGACGCGGCTGCGCTCTGGGGCACTACGCATTCATGAACTACAGCAGTGCACCCCTACCTACGACGACAGTGACAACCCTGTAGTCAACATTGACAGTAGTGACAGCATCAGCAGTAGCATTCAAAATGAGTGTAGCGGCATTGACAGTGACAGCAATGACAGTGACAGAGCTGTAGGTGGCTCGGTGCAAGTCGGTGACGACAGCACTGACAGGGAATGTATGGCCTTGCAAACATCCTACACCACCACCCCGAGCAAGTCCACAAGTTCGGTAGCGAGCGAGAAGAAGCGCGGGAAGTGCTGCGACTGGTTTGGGTCCGGTCATTTCCGGACCATGTACAAGGGAGCAAAGCTGAAGAAAACTGCCTACGCAGCAGTCAAACATCTATAGAAGACCTTCTGGAATCCGGACGGCCATTGTGTCTTCAACAGTCTTGTTGTGAGCAATATTAGTAGTTGGCTTGAGCCTGGGAATTCGCTTGTGTTGAAGCCGCAGTACGTACAGGCCGTTGTCACCTCGCTTGGCATAGCTCCATTGGCTCCCATCTCCATGAACCGGAAGCGCAAGCATGGGTACAAAGGCAAGAGAGCACGGCTGTCAACGCGGTCCAAGATTGTGTGAGAGATTAAGCAGCAGCACAATGGTGTGCGCACAGCAGGCGATGCGTTAAACTCGAAGATGATCCGGCGTGACATTCGTGATGTTATCGTGCGACACACCCCCGACAAACTTGAGCGGTTGGGAGTGCGTACATTTGGCCGCCCGTAGGCCCGCAAGTTTGTGTGGATGGAGATGGGTTGGGCTTGGAGGTATGGTAAAACAGCGGCCCAGAAACTGCCGCCGGATTGGGAGGCCAGGATCCTCATGTTCCATCAGAGCGCTGCGATCATGGCGACTCTAAACAAGATCAACATGTTCTTTTTTCTCAACGGGGACCACACCCTGGTTTACAGCTCATACCATCGGCTAACAAGACTTTTGCACCCCTCAAAAGCAAGGATGTTGGCATCCTTGGCCTCGGGGACAAGAGGCAAATCACTGCCCTTGTCACAATGTCTATGAAAGGTGAACTTCTCCCCCTCCAACTAGATTTTGGGGACAAAATCCACCGATATCTACCACGTGGACCGCGCGCGCGCAACATGCAAAAGGCGGGTACGCACCTCGCCTTCAGGCACAACTACTGGGCAAACGGGGACACCACTCGTGAGTGGGTGCGCGACATTTTGCGCCCTACTACACGGGCATGTGCATGAAGATGAATCTTGAACTGGATAAGACGTACTTGTTGCTCATTGTTGAGGCGTGGAGACCACATGCTTGTGCTTCATTCAGGAGTGGCTAGGGAAACATTTCCCATAAATCTCCACATGCTACGTTCCGGCTGGTTGCTTGACGAAGGCAGATCCGTGTGACGTCGGAGTGGTGCGTCCATTGAAGAATGTGATTGAGGAACTCTACATTGCATGGGCATAAACCGCACCCGTCAAGGGCTGCCTACATCCGTTGGCATGGCCGTCCTCAAGGAGGAGGCCTGCGGTTGGTTCCAGGACGCATGGGAATCCATCGGCCATGAAGAGTTGGTCGAGGCCGCGTGGGCCAAGGCCGACTTCCCCGCGTGTTTTTGAGCCTGGCTTCCAGCGTGAGGCTGTCCCGTTCACTGGAAAGCTCTAGTTAGCTGAAGTGATCATGCAGGAGGACGATGTTGTGGCGTAGTTTGGATTTGTGATGATGTTGGTGGGTTTCCGGACAAGCTTCCTATACTGCTGATGTCATGTTTGCTACGTGCGATAAAATATGACGTTTTTTGCCATGCCTCATGTTCGTCAAAATCCGTCGAACGCAAACATGTGTCTACAATAACCACAGCCATGAACTGGAGGACAAGAAAAAACAATATTTGGACCCAGGATTTGAAGAAAAATAGTTCAAACAATGTGAACTTAATCATTCAAGGTGTAATTGGTGAATTTTTTGGGAAACAATCATTCAGATTTGAGTACAAAAAAAGTACATTCATTCAAAACTAAAGATCAATAGGGTAGTCACCTGGCCAGCTCAGCGAATCAGCCCGATGATGAGCCACCTCCTGCTCCGGACTCCCCCAATGTCCATGAAGTTGGACCGGTTATGATTAGCATGGGGCACCGTCACGTCTTGTCCCTCCCAAATGGCCAACTCGGTAAATCTGCCTTGTGTCCCGGGTGTTTAAGGTTTTGTCTGTGCAAGTGAAAATGGGTATCACATGTTGTTCCTATCTTTCTTGTACTCCTACACTTGAAAAATGCGTCTTCTGAGCTACTATGCGCTTCTCTCGCCAAGAGATTCCAATGACAAACCATGTCACACCCCCAAAGAAGTGCAAGGAGATGCATAAGGAACCAGAGGGGATGGTGTTCAAGAACATGGATGCTGCACATGCGTTTGTGGAGGACTACGCACTAGATAACCACTCTTATCTCAAGTGGATTCGTAGTGAGCTTGTGCGATTCCACGTGAAATGCATTGAAGCCAAGAATAAGGGCTGTGCTCGGCTCCTCCGGGCCCGTGTCACAAGAATTTTTGGACATGTGACCGTGTCCCACTACGCCGAGGGCCACAAGTATGTCCCCAACATCAGGCGCGACAATCCGGCAAGGCAGAAAAAGTGGGTGGCCAGAAAGATCCCGGAGGCTCTAAAGTGCAACCCACAGTGTCTACTACAACTCTGCAGTAGGTTCTCGACAACACGCTGTACCGCACCAAAACACGTGCCTAAGAGAAGTTGATGGGTAGTAATAGTGACACGTAGAGCATGTTTCCCTTGTACATCAAAGAGGTAAGTTGGAAATCTGCACTGTTGTTTTCTTCCATAGTAATACCTCCCCTTCACATGTTTCTGTTATGTTGTTTCCTTCGTTGCACTTGCCTTGTCTGACTGAATCAACCCATGGTTTTTTTTTTGTGTAGGTTGAACTACAATGGAATGTGGATTTTGAACACACCATTCATGTGAAGAGCTTAGACTCGAGGAGAAAGGGAGGGTTTTGGGTTAGGCAGAGGGTTAGGGTTAAGTTGAATAGGACAAGTTCATCGGGTCTGTGGAGGGGGGTTGTGGTGTGTTCACTTTTGGAACCAGTGATGGCACTCAAGGTTTGACAGCGAGGGGGACCTATTCTACGACGCAAAACATTGTCAGCCATGGGAGTAGCTGTGTCCTGTGTGTGACATTGTCAATTCCTCCGAGGGCTGAGTTGACAACTATTTGAGGAAATCACGTATCCCACCTTTACTGTCTATAGCTATTAGTCATGCATGTTTCACTCATGAACATTTTCCTAAATCATTCCTCCCTCAATAACGTGATGCGGCATGAATGATATTGTACAATAAATGTGATGCATAAAAGTTTACACTGATCCCATGTTCATTTAATGGTTGTTTGCAAGGACAAGAAATGTCCAGTTAGCAGCCAAGGCATTGTAGATGTCCTGAAAAAACACGTAGGTTGACTACAAAGACGTTGTATTGGTAGATGAACTTGAACAATGTGATGTAATAGTTTGAGGAAAAGCCTTATGTCACCGACCCTACACCCTCATCCATGTTCGGGCATCAACTGCACACTCATCCACATCAACCATCATCCGTACATGTCACAAGCAAGAGTGTGCAGTGTGCTAGGCTGTTGAGTATGCAACTGCTGCAAGGCTTTTTGGGAAGTGTCTACTGATAGGCCTCTGGTTCACATGTAATGTTGTTCAGAATGTATCTGAAGTAACAGACAATTTGGTTGTAGGTAATGTAGTACAAGATGAATATGCCCTATAAGCATACAATTTTGGCTGATACACTGCTCATGAATTAGTTTACAGAAAGAACATAATGGTGGGTCTACAAATCATTCTCTACAAACAAGTAATGACAACGGGCATAGTAGCTCGTTCATTTGATTTGAAAACAAATTGAACCCATTTGACCAGCACATAGGGCTGAATAACGCCAAGTACAGGGTGAGCATGGCAACCTCCATGTAGCACATAGCCATGTCCTACACCGTCACACTTGCAAAGAGGGAATAGGCCACACCGAGACCCATGGCTCCCAATTTGGTGGGCAGTACATCTGACAAGCATGGGGTGCCCGCATTCCCAACTGCCAACACATAGTGTATGGGTCGACTGGTGTGTTTGGGTTGATCATGTCCCATGCACGTTTTATCTTTGCCCACTTGGCCACTGAAGTGCTGTGGAATATGGGAGGGGGAGGGAATGTTACGGATCCCCAAGGACTGTGCACTGCCTCTGGATGACCACCCCGGCGCTACAACGGTGGCACAGGACACGTATCTCGCACATGGAACATGCTGATAGATGGTTTGTTCGATGTACTCGTGAGTACGCAAGGGAGGTGGAAATCGATTGAGGTCATAACCGTTGTATATGTAGAGCATACATACAGGTTTGACAGCGCAAATAAGACGAGTGTTAGAACAATTACAAATCCCTCTTTTGAGGTGTTTGAGATTTGTTGAGGGTGTTGCGATGTGAGCCGTCCCCGTCTGTTTGTACAGCTTACGATGACGACTCAGTCGTGTCTATGCTCATGAAGATTCCTGATATGCACCCAGTTGGCGTCGGAGCATTGACAAGTGGTGGCTCCACCCACTAGCAGCTGCTAGACAGCTGCCATGGCATCGCGGATGCTTGCAGGGATGCTCTACAGTCTTTATACAGCTGCTAGAGTTTTTGCGGTGGACTGGCTTCTGAGCTCTATTTGCATGTGTTGCATTGTCTGTCGATTGATTGATGCCAGGCATGTGTGTGTGACCAGTCGTAGTGTTTTGCTCAAGATTCTATATGTGTAGGTTCAGACAGTGTTGTGTTTGGATACCTTTGCGCACAGTTACGGCCAAAACAGTGGTTTTGGGCCGGTTTTAGGACAACTGACATTGTCGGGTGCGTCACTTTCCGTGCGGTGTGGCAGGTATTCATGCTTTTTACTTGTCTTTTTTCATATCTCTTTGCATTACTAAGCTATTGGAGCTTATGAGACTTCACGCGTCTCCTTCGCCTGACTCCTGCTATTCCTTGCACTTGCTTGCTTACCAGTGTGCCAGCTGACTAGACAGTGTCGCCAAGTCAGGAGCACCAAGGCTAGGAAGATTCCTAGCAAATTTTCATGGTATTGGAGCAGCAAGACCTCTATCACTGAGCTAGCCGCAGAGACGTAGCACCGGCAGCAACAATGAGAGTCACTACTGTCGTCGCATCCTGGGATGTGTCAACCGGCCTGAGGCAAACGGATTAGTAAACAGGGCCGACACAATAGCACCTACCGTCTGCTCCTAGCATTTCAGCGAGAAGAAGATATCATCCTCAGGATCACGGCTCCACACTGAGCAGTTCCTAGGCAATCACTTGCTAGCAACTGTGTCCACTTAACACTTGGTCACTTTCGCGCGAGGTACTAGTCAAAGACTAGCTCCTGGGGCTTAGACCAGCCCGTGTCTTCTGTATATTGTTCCTTAGTTGGACAAATCTGTGAGGAGCATCCAAGGCCAGATTGTGCAATTAGAATGAGGAATGAGCCTAGTATATATATTCATAGGCCTGGCTTCGAAGGTGTGTGCGTAGTGACACCACCTCACCAGCTCGCCAATTGGCGCATCCACTGATCGGCAAGTGGCACATCCTCCTCATGCATGGAAAAATGTCTAAGAAGCGTTTCCTGTGCAGGAAGGTCAAAAGCCTTCCTGTGCACATCAAGGCTTGATCCCACGACCTGTTGTCCCTAAGTCCAACATGCTATCCGTTCCGCTACACTTATGGTATCTCACTTGGACTTGCACCACAAAGAAGGTTTGGAGGACTTACTCCAAGGGAACAGTGCATGTCCAACCTGTCCATTAAGCCATAGCAGTGGCCATGGGGCATAAAAGAACAACAATATCTCCCTTAGACCTTAGGCCATCTGCTGCAGTAGTTGTCTTCCGCATGAATCCGTAGCTTTGTGTTGTGTTTTTGCACGTCAGCTTTCTTGGTTTTTAGTTCTGGTCTCTTGCATCCACCATGCCGACGCCTCAAGCATCTGCAACATGCAATTCGATGTCTAGCAGCTTTGTGAAGAAGTCTACAAACATTTCCTTGGTTGCGACGTGCTCCAGTTCCACGACACCCTTGGCGATAAGATTACGTGAGTAGTGGTACCGAATGTCAATGTACTTTGTACGTCAGGAGACCATTTCGTCCTCGATAGCGATGGCACTTTGGTTGTGGATGCGGATGACCGTTGCCTCCTCGTGTGGTACCTTGATCTCATCAAGCAAACTGCAAAGCCACTGTGTTTCCTTGCACACTTCAAAGAGTGCAATCTACTGTGCCTCAGCAGTAGAAAGCGAGATGTAGTCCTGCTTCTTGCTTGTCCATGAGACTGCACCACCGTTGAGAAGACAGACAAAACCTGAGGTGGACTTCGTATTGTTAATCCGCCCTCCCCAGTCCGCGTCACTTTAGCAGGTCAGTCGCAGCGAGTCTGATCCTTCTAGACCTCCAAACCAAAGTCCCACGTCCCGAGTCTTTATGAGGTAGAAAAATATCCACTTCACAGCTTGCCGATGTTCTTGCCCACGGTTGGCCACAAACCTGGTCACCTGGCCCACCGCATAAGCAATGTCAGGTCGCGTTCCCACCATCACATACATGAGGCTCAAAACGGCGGACTGGTACGGAATGTTTTGCATCTCCCGCCTGTCTACCTCATTGCTTGGTGACATGGAGGAGGAGAGCTTGCATTTGGAGGGCATGGGGGTGCTGATGGGTTTGCAGTCCTCCATGTTGTAGCGCTACAAGACGTCAATGATGTAATTATTCCGGTTGAGGTCAATGGTGCCCGCTTTGCGGTTGCGGTGGACATAAATTCCAAGGTAGTACTCGAGAGGTCCCATGTCCTTCATCTTGAACCTGCTAGCCAGATTTTACTTGAGGTCCGTAAGGGCCTCCTGCAAGGGAGAACACATAATACGATCTTCTACATACAACGCCACGAGCAGCAAGCCACGTTCCTCCTCTCGCACATAGACGCTAGGATCATTCTTGTAGTGCGCAGAGGAGATCTCAGCCATGAAGCTGTCCATCTCCTTGTACCAGATCCGTGGGGCCTGTTTCAGCCCGTACAACGCCTTCACCAGCTTGCACACCTTACCCTCAGGTGCTTTGACACCTGCCGGTACCTCCATTAGCACCTCCTTGTTGAGCTTCCCATAAAGGAAGGCTGTCTTCACATCCATCTGGTGGATCTCAAGGTCTTTGGTAGCAGTGGCGGTGAGTAGGGACCTCATGGAGGCAAACGTGACGACCGGTGCGAAGGTCTCATCGTACTTAGAATGTGCGTGCTGTGAGAATCCTTTTGGCACAACCCTTGCCCTATACTTATCCATGCTATCATCTTGCTTCTGCTTCAACCCGAGCACCCACTTTGAGCCCACCACGTGAGCGTTAGCAAGTCTGTCTACCAGCACCCATGTACCATTTCCTATGATGGACGCAAGCTCACTTTCCACCGCCTCCTTCCACTTGGCCACATCGGGCCTTGCCAGTGCCTCAGCCACAGTGAGCGGCTCTCCCTGAGCCAAACAAGACCAGCTCAGTCCAGTCCAGCTTACAGTGTCAGCGTCGTACTTTGGAGTTTGTTTTCTTTGTGGTGTGTTGTGACGCTGCATTGTTGGTGGATCTTCACAATGCTGTTGCTTCTGTGCTACCGGCTGCCTTGAAGTTAAGTTTTCTTCTCAAGAGCCACTGGCCTTCGAGCTGGTTTCAGAAGCCTCTGACGTCTCCGACTCTGTCTTGGAGCTTGCCGCTGCGTCAACCTGCACAGCCGCTCTCCCTGCCACACCACTCTTCTTCATGGCATGTCGCACTGGCACCACTTGCTAGTTTTTGGGAGCTTGATCTCCTGACTCCAGGAGCACCAGCCACTCACCCTGTTTTGGAGCTTGTGTGGGATTAAGCACCTCTCCCTTGCCTGGTTTCCTCTCGTCAAAGGTCAGGTTTCAGCTGGTGATTAGTCTTCTTGCTGCCAGGGTCCAGAGGCGGTAAGTGTTGTGGGCTGTCTCATAGTCCACCATCACGTACTTTTGTACTCTTGCATCTAGCTTGCCGCCACCCTCTCTCCCGTGGACCTTTCGCCATGCGGTGCAGCCAAAGACTTTGAGGTGTGATGCATCCGACTTCTTCTCTTATCATACCTCTTGTGGCGTCATCTGTTGCTTGCCCTTTTTCTTGCTGCGCCTACCCATAGCAGCCGCTAGAGTCTGATTGACAATGTAGCATGCCGTTCTTGCCGCTTCCGTCCAAAAGCATGGTGGAAGTTTTGCATCAAAGAGCATGCTGCGCACCATACTGAGGATGGTCATCTGCTCGGCCACAACCTTGCTTTGTGGTGTGTAAGGAGTTCTGGGCTGATGGTTGATCCCGTGTTGCCACAACTAGCCTTTGCATGCTTCATATGCTCCACCGTTGTCGCTTCGTATTGCTTTGAATTTCTTTCCAGTCTGCCCCTCCACCATTTTGACAAACTCCTACATCTTTTCTCTCACCTCTCCCTTGGTTTTGAGGAAGAAGATCCACACCTTGCGGCTATGGTCGTCGATGAAGGCCAGAAAACACTTGCTACCACCATGTGACGACGTGCAAAAGGTTCCGCACACATCGGTGTGAATCAGGTCAAGGGCTGATTCTGCGCGGCGACCGTTGCACTCAAAGCACATTTGCTTGGTCTTGGATTGGAGGCAAGGTTCACACAGGCTGCCACACCCAACCGCATCCCTCTCGCAACTATTCATGCCGCAGACCAGCTGTTGTTTCTAGATGACTTGGAGCGTGCTGTTTGGAACGTGCCCAAAGCGTCTATGCCACAGATCAGCGTCTTCGTCCTTTGCGGCAGAGGATAAATTTTTGGTTTCTGTAGGTGCGCACTCCTGCGTTGATGACGAGACCACTGCCTCCGTCACACCCGAAGGACCCTCGACTTCCAAGCTCTTTGTTGCCGTTGTCCGGAATACGTAGAGCACGTCAACCTGTGGGACCTGTACCACGAGATTTTTGTTGGTGTAGAGGAAACTTGATCTCCTCGTTCGTGGCGATGATTGCCTTCTTCTGCGTGAACACAACCGTCATGTCGTTGTCTGTTATTTTGACATGAACAGGAGTTCTGCCGCAAACGAGGGCGCGTAGACCACGTCACATAACCGTAGATCCTTCTCCGTACCATTGAAGCTGATTCTCACCTACTTGTGTCCCACACCCTTTGCGTTCACAACGCTACCATTTGCGCATCTGAACCAACGCTCGGTGGGACTGATGGAGAAAAATCTACTGTGGTCATTGCTAGAGTGATGGTTGATACCAAAATCGAGCCCGAAAGCTGCTGGTCTGAGCAACACCATTCATTTTTCCAGAGGCGTGCTCTGTGCCATTATGTTGGTTGCTTCTTTTCCACCCTTTTTGCTGCCTTTGTTCCCAGCGCTTCCGCCGTCTTCCATCTTTGGCGACGTGCACTCTCTTGCCCAGTGCCTAGGTTTGCCGCAGTTGTGGTAGTTGCCCTTTCGCTTGGGAGCCTTGCAATCATTGTTGCCTTCACCACCACCTCTTTCGCTGCCACCTTTCTGACCAGAGGCTGACCCTTTACTCTCGCGGCCACCATAGTGTGCGGCATAGGCTGAGAAGTTAGCCTCACTTCCGCTATGGCGTATGGCCTCGTTGCGCTCGTACCCGGACACTGCCATGTACAACAGGTCATCCTCCTTCCAACCGCCCATGACAGTGAACATTGGGCTCCAGCTCTCTCGTAGCGCCATGAGGAGGATCATGGCTTGCATGTTTTTGTCAAGGTCCCGGTTCATCTGGCGAGCACCGCCTAGGAGTCCTTTAGACCCGTGTAGGAAATCGGGGATTGATGCGCCCTCATTCACCCGCATGCTGATCAGCCGATGTAGGATGAATGATCTATTTGTGAGGGAGGTGGATTGCTACACGCGCTTGATCTTGTCGTAAGCTTGGGAAGCCAGCAACTACTCGGCAATGATGGGAACATACTTCAAAGCAATCATGTTGCTGAGGAATGACATGACCGTATCATTCCGTTCCATCCATGCCTCGTGCTCCGATGAGCCCACCGCAGGAACCAGCTCCTCTCCCTTCGGAAGCTTGATGAAGCCGCACACTTTCATTGCCAGTTTGAACTGCCATCTCTAGAGCGGAAAGTCGTTCCCCTCAAAGACCGGGATTCCTCCCAAAGATCCGAGACCTTGTGGCCGTGCGGTAGCACTCACGGTTGCTCGAGTGGTCTGACCTGTGGTAGCCACTGTTGAGTTTGAGGACTGCCCTGCGGGAGCCCCTGTTGTATTTGAGGACTGCCCTGCGGCCCCCACTGCTCCTCATGGGCCAGTCATTTTAGCTGCCCTTTTCTGCAAACTACATCTTTGCTATGTTGAGGCTGATGTAGGCTGATGACAGCTGATGTCTGCTACCGGTTTGAAGGTGCAGTTCTTTTGCTTACCCCTTCAGCCAATGTTTACCTGCAAACAGAAAAGACAGATCACACTAGCACACCCATTGTCTTGCCTACAAGGACAGAGCTTGTCCTGGTTGGGACCAAAGGGTTGTGCCTCCAAGGGCAGAGCTTGTCCTTGGTCCCTGTGTGCTGGGTGCAAGTTCAACCATTGGGGCTGATGAAGCAGATGGAGGTGATGGAGCTGACGTGCACACCTAGAGAGAGAGTTCCCAAGTTGAGCAAAGCGTGCCGTACATCTGGTCAGTGTGGGCCCATAACCCTTTGTCAACCGGCCTGAGGCAAACGAACTAGAAAATAGGGCCGACACAATAGCACCTGCCGTCCGCTCCTAACAATTTAGCCGGAAGAAGATATCACCCTTAGGATCACGGTTTCACAGTGAGCATTTCCTAAGCAATCACTTGCTAGCAACTATGTCCACATAACACTTCTTCACTTTCGCGTGCGGTGCTAGTCAAAGATTAACTCTTGGGGCTTAGACCAACCGGTGTCTTCTTTACACTGTTCCTTACTTGGAAAACCCTGTGAGGAGCATCTAAGGCCAGATTGTAGAATTGGAATGAAGAATGAGCCTAGTACATATAGTCCTAGGCTTGGCTTCTAAGGTGTGTCGGTAGTGGCACTTTTGGGGTGGCCACTCAACACCACCTCACCAGCTCCCCAATTGGCCCATCCGCTGACCGCCAAGTGGCACATCCTCCTCATGCATGGAGAAATGTCTAAGACACGTTTCTTGTGCACGAAGGTCAAAAACCTTCCTGCGCACATCAAGGCTTGATTGCAGGACCTGTTGTCCCTAAGTCCAACATGCTATCCGTTGCGCTACACTTCTGGTATCTCGCTTTGACTTACACCACGAACAAAGTTTTGGAAACTTACTCCAAGGGAGCAGTGCACGCCCAACCTATCCGTTAAGCCATACTAATGGCCATGGGGCATGAAAGAAGAATTGGATCCGTTCCAGCCAACATTAGGAGCAGGGACGTCACCACTGAATTGCCACCACCGTTGCAAGAGGAGGTGTGGTAGTGACGAGCTCCACTAGCCATGCCGAGCAACAACAGCAGCACTGGGTGGCAATAGTAGCCGTGTCTGGCTACCAGCCTACTTAGCAAAATAGAAAATGATGAGTAGCTCATAGCAATAGCTCGAGATGGTGGTTACGAGTTGTGGTAGCGCACAGTAGCAACATCAGGTTGTAGCAGGGACAACATCAGTAGCCACGAGCAGCAACAACAGTGTCGTAGAAATCACAGAAACAACAGTAGCATTGCAGCCACCTTAGCAATATTAGCGGAATCAGGCACACTACAGTAGCGACAGTGGCTACAACTGCGTGGCCGCATTTGCAGCAGCCGTAGCAGTAGAAGACCCGTCAGAGCAGGAACCGAGGGCTTCTGTAGCACTGTTGCTGCACAACACAGCTGATTTGTTTTACCATTGTGCAGTTGCGCAGAAACTACATATTACTGTTCAAGCCACTGCCACATTGTGCAGACCGTAGGCTTGCTTAGCCCGTACGCAATCGCAAGCAAGGGGTGACACAACAACCCCACCGGTCACATGGAGTTTGGGTGGCTAAAAACATTTTGGCGTAACATACGCCAGCGTTTTTTTGCTAGCGTAAAAAATGTTGCCGTCATCATCAACTATGTTGCTATAATCAATTTTTAGGTCAAAACGTCAATTTATTCCAACATTTCAAATCCCTGACAAACACTGTCCATTTTTTTGTTTGGAGCATTTTGACGTTTGACCGCATATTGAGCACTACGATGTCGCCAGTGCCTGACAAGGGCAACGGGCTACAAGACCCATCTGTTTCCTTTGCTTTGTGCATAATTAGTCCACAATCTCAGTCAGTTGCAATCGATGAGCTTCATCGGTTGCAGGAGTAGATGCAGCGGCAGCAGTAGTGGCAGTCCGGCATGTTGCAGGAGACCACGGAGCCACTACGGGGCCGTTCGGGGGCCTCTCAGTAGCCACGAGGAGGATGTACTGGAGCTACACCATCTGTTCAATAGTCTATACCCTACACAGTGCCGTGATCTCAGCAACCCTTATCACAGGTTGACACATGGGATGAGGAGGACATGAGGATGACACACGCAAGTACGAGATTTGTGTGCTTGAGGAAAGCATCCATGAGCTACATATGGGCTTGAAGCCTTTCATGCCGCCACCTTCTTGCCGTTAGGATCAGCCACTTCATTCAACAGCGTTCACTTTTGGTGGCGTTTCTCTCGTTGGTGGGCTCCCTGTACCCTGTTCACCGTGGCTTGAGGGTGAGTTCACCTTCCTCACAGAGTGAAGACCAAAAGATTTTGAGACACCTCCATCCCATTACATCATCGACGAGGATTTTTATCTATGGGAGACCTTATTGTAGGTATCGGGCGATTCTGAGGGTGTGTGGCCTTACTACCATAGCTAGTACCAGACCCGCGGTACTCACCAGGTCAAGAAAATAGCAAGAGCGATGCCCGGTCTCCTCTACGCCATGCCGCGGGAGATTGTGCCCAACATCCGACCCTTCTTGGTACAGACCAAGATCGGGTTTGGAGCAGATCCACGCCAGGGTTGCGAGCTAGCCGTGACACTTCTCGCTGCAGAGACCTATGCCACGAGGGCCACCGGACTACGTGAATTTCACTCCCTCTATTATGGTTCCACGGGGCTTGCAGCTAACTAGTGGAGGCGCATGATACGTCGTTACATGCATCTTGGGACTGGTGGCGCGACGCAGTTGTGGGCACTCCACACCATCATGATGGGGGTGCATTTGGACCACATGAAGCTCTTTTCAAGATTCGACCGTGTAGCTCTCTCTGGGTTTTTGGAGTCACTGCAGCCGCTTCCTTTGGCCCATCGCTACTTCCTCCAGGCTACATTGGCTCATGAGGCTGCCATCTCCCATCAGCAGAGTCTACTTGTTGCAGCAGTTATTGCGACCCCTCCTACGCCTCTATCCCACCTCACCAGTCCCGCCTGCACCGCTTCCTCCTTCTCCTCCTCTACCCCAAGCGGCCACACTTAGGGCTTTGCAGCGGCCGCATAGGGGAAGAAAAGGAAGAAGCAACGTGGGAAGGGATAGTAGCAGCAGTGACAGCTAACGAGTAGAAGTAGTGGACGTTCTGTCCAATACTACAACTGTAGAGGTGCTCATTGCTACACAGAGTATGAGCAACCCCTTGACTGGACTTGGATCATGCGTGGCCTTCATGTGACAGACATATAGCGGATTGTTTTTAGTACAACAAGGACAGGACGCCACGCAGTGTGGGCTCTACTGCCCTCCTGTTGCTGTCGAAGCAAGATTTGGCAGCAATTCGCCGGGCCCACTTTGGACCCAAATTCCTGCCACAAGCCCAAAGCTCGAATGGAAACGCCTGATCTGGTCTTAGGACTCCTGCTAGGTTGTCTTAGACCTCCGTAGCTGCTCTCTGGGCCGGGAGACCTTGCTGGCACCCGTGATGGGTGGGGACTGCGCTTGGGCCCTCTCTCCCTTGCCCCTTTCCACCTCGGTTGTTGCTCCCCTTTCTCCTGCCGTTTCTGCACTCTGTGCGCGACCTAGGGAAGTGACTTTGACGTGCCTAGACCCTTGCGCGGTCTGCTGTTGAGGCTTTTGCGTGGGTCTACTGTCGTGCGCTACGCTGCCGCCCCTGTTCTTGCTTGGCGCCGATCAGATCCGCCACTGTTTCACGTCTAGCATGGCTCTGATACCATGTGGATCATTTCACGGACCCAACGCAACTTGCGGCATGAGAAATGGTTGAGTGTAGTGAAAGCTACACTTGGGTTTGCGCATAGCCATGGAAAATCCTACGTCGAACACTCCTAGTAACAACTCACATAGCTGTTACGGGTGGGGCTCGCTAGTCGAGCTCCACCCGTCGGCCGGCGAGCGGAGCTCGCCGACAATTCATGCGAACCGGGGAGAAGGCCCTCGGCGCCCCAAAACAAGGGAGCAGGGACTCGCCTTGCCCATACACAACTAGCACTAAACCTGGAAAAAGGAGCGCAATCTATGCCTACCCACATGCCGAGTTTCAGGTCACAGGTAGGTTTCGTAACACAGGTCCTGCAATATGTCACTTTCTAGCTATGAACCACAAATAGGTTTGGCAGGAGAGACATGGCATGAGATGGCGCCATCAAGATTTGGCGGGAGGGAGATGCGTCATGCGCGCAGGAAGGAGGCGACCACTCATGCGGAGCTCGAGGATCGCGTGCCGTCACGGTGCGTCACCTCCACTCTCTGCAGCAGCATGCCCTACGCATTCACGGCCACACTACAGAGGGAATATGTACAATGAGGGATTAACAGCTTGTCTTACTACATTTATTACACGTGATAATGCTTGTGGTGCAACTCAGTTGGCTTGCGATGAGGATGGAACTGACAATACCGACTGGCTTGACGAGTCACATATGCGTACCGTTCGTCGTTGTCCTAAGTCTTCTGCTACGTGTCCAGCAGAGGTAGAGTATTTTATGACCTGTTGCCAAGTGTCAAAACCTATTCATGAGCTGAGTGGCACCTGGATCATTCACTGTGGTGCCACCCATCACATGACATGTCATTGTAGTGACTTCATTGTGCTCGGTCCCGATGCGTCAGCTCGGTCCGTTCACACGGGGCCTGGTCAGTCATTGCTTGTGTAGGGAGTTGGGGTTGTCCGATTTGATGGTGCGTCTGGCCCCTTGCACATTTTTTATCTACTCTTTGTCCCTACTCTTGAGCTCAGCCTACTCTCTCTTCGTGCATGCACTAGGATGGATCTCATTGTTGAGCACTCCATAGATTCTACTATAGTGACTACTCTTGACACACGTACTATTGTGCTTCGTGCATTTGTTGTTGATGAACTCTAACATGTGTCTCGTTGCATTCCCTTGATTCTTCGTCTCCTCTCTCTCTCTCCTACGTGTATGCTTATCACTAGTGTTCTCTCCCCAGAGCACCAGTGCTTGTTGCATCGTCGCCTCTGCCATGTGAGCTCTAACACTATGTCCAAGCTCATTCAAACTCAGCCAACCCTCGGTCTTGACATGGCTTCCTTTGAGATGCCGTCCAAGACCGACTGTCTTTTTTGCACCCTGGACAAGATGCATTGCTGCTCTTACCCCGTCTCATCCTCCATGAGTCAGAAACACTGAGCCTACTAGACCTTATTGGCCCTCTCCAAGTTCGGTCCCTCTCTTATCGGGGTCCATACATCTTCACTCTGACCGATGACTTCACCGAGATGCAATGGGTCTATAGCCTTTGCCACAAGAGCAATGCCGGTCCGCCTATGGCTTTTAGTTGCTGAGCGTCAGTCTCATTGCACCATGCACACGTTCCGCTCAGATTATGGCGGTGAGTTCTTTGGCGAGATGGATGCCTACTTTGCTAAGCACGGTATTTTCCATCAGCTCTCCGCCCCTCCTACATCATGGTAGAAATGTGTATCTGAGCATTGGAACCGCATCATGGAGGATGCGGTTCACGCCATGCAGTGTGAGTGGCGTCCTTTGGAGCTCTTTTCTTTTGAGGGCTTCTCCTACATGACGTTGGTATGGAATCGCTTGCCGCATGGTCTGCTTCTGGACCATGTCCCGCCCCACGTGTTGTAGTTCGGCCATCATGTTGACCTTTGTCTCATTCGCGTTTAGAGGTTCCTTGCATCTTTGGTACACCGAGGACTAGCAGGGGTCCAAGGTTTCACCTCGGAGACGTACGTCTTCCTTCCTTGGTGCTTCTACGCGGTCTAAGGCCTGGTACTTTTGGGACCATGCTTGCCATCACATTGTCGATTCTTGAGATGCTCTCTTCTTTGAGGCTCTCACCTACTATGACTTGTCTAGCATTTTGTCATTGGCCGCCGACCATGTTCCTACGTGTGTGTCAGCCCGGCTTATGGGGGAGTCTATTCTTGTGGATAGGTCTGTCCAGGCCTCCTCACATGCGGTGCGGTCTTTGACTGTTGAAGATCTGGCCATCGTGATTTTGGGTCCAGTTGCCTCATCAGTCCTCCGGCACACCTGATTTTGTGCCAGTGTCAGATCCCTCTGGCACACCTGACTTTGTGCGAGTGTCGGTCCCCTCAGACACACCTGATCCTGTGCTGGTGTCAAACCCCTCTAGCACACCTCATCCTGTGCCATTGTTGGTCCCCTCTGTCACTCATGATCTCGTGCAAGTGCCGATCCCTTCTGGCACACCTGACCATGTACGAGCGTCAGTCCCATCCGGCACATCTGATCTCGTGCCAATGCCAGTTCCCTTTGTCATACCCACTCCCGTGCATGGACCTGTTTCCCCTGCGGCTATGGCCCAGTAGCCTTCTTCACAACCTGATATGAGTGCCTCAGCATCAGAATATCATTGAAGATTTGCCCCTCTGCATGCCCAAGTGCGGCGCCGGGAGGCGCCGACGAGCCGCTAGAGAGAGGAAATTCCTCGTCGACGGAACTGGCGGCTCAAGGATTGCATGGACCTTAAAATGGAGGATGGGCCCTTAATGTTGACAAGTCAGTGAATCAGGTGGAAGTTGTTTCACTGGAATCAGACTAGTAACAAGGAAGATATGGGCTTCCAAAGTTGGGGTGTGCGCGGCGGTTCTGGGAGCCGGCCGCGGTTCGATTTCCGGTGAATACTTGACCAGAACGAGTAACAAAATGTCGTCTAAGGATTATGCTCCGGAAGATCTGCTGAGGCGTCCGGTGGATGATCTGCTAGATTTCAGGAGTGCACTTTGTTACTGAGGGACTTAGCAAAAATCCTGGCTCGAAGTCCGAAACTCAGTAGTACAGTTTGTTACCCGGGGACTTGGTCAAAATTCCGACTGGAGGTCCGCGAACAGGTTTCGACCCACATCACTCCCCATCACCAAAATCGATGATTAACTCATCAAAACAGACCCGAAAGGCACGAGGGGCGCCGCCACTACGCATAGGGACATCTGCGCCTCCAGAATGGAATTTTGATGGGTCCTTGGTGTGTGAGGGTGCCTCGGCGGGCGACGTGGTGTGCGCCGCCCACTTAGCGGCTGATTTAGGATGCTGCGCTTCGGTTGACGTAGCGGGAGCTACGGTGATCCGAATTGCACACAGTTTGGTGCATTGGAGAGCTCATGCCTAGCCCTACACATGTTTAGATCATGTTCATGTTTAGAAACTAATGCAAAAACGCGTTATTCCCTTGGCAAAAGTGACTGACACATATTTGTCTTCAACTGCCAGAAACATAGCAGGAGGCGACCAGAAAGCTCACACTTAGACTCAGAACCACCCGCACAAAACATCGTCGTGAACACCAAGTAGACCCGTCTGGACCAAGGTGGAATCGCAGCTCAGATTCTGACAGATATTCCCTCAAGCTTGGTGGTCGTCTTCAACCACTAGCCTCTAAAGCTGAGTGCATAGCTGACTCAGTGCCTAGACGCCCAACTCGTATTGTTCAGAGTAGCGAGCCTTGCTTGAAAGCCCTTGGCTTGAGTTTTAAAGCAGAATACTATGAGGTGAATCCATCATGTCTTCTCAGGTACGAGTCAGTCTCTTGAGATTTCTCGGTTGCTTGCAATGCCACAGCCCACCTTGTCGTTGTCAGACCAAGTCCGGAGGCGTGTGTCTTAGCCACTCGGAGCTCTCCCTTGACGAAGCCTGATCCAGGCACGTCGAAGGATGCACACTTAGCTCAGGATGCAGAATTGTGGTAGTCTACTTGTGAGGAAGAGTTGAGAGCCATCCGTGAGCACGGTGTCTATAAGCTTGTCGACCTCCCACCTGGGTGGAAGGCTTTACAGGCCATTTGGGTCTTTTGCAAGAAGGTGAAGCCCGATGGCACACTCAATTGCTACGAGGCTTGATTGACAGCCAAGTGTTCTCACAGGTTGAGGATGTAGATTTCATTGACACCTTTGCACCCGTTGGCTACATGAGCATTGCTTCCGTTTCGTTTGGGGTTGTTGGTCACCACTAGTTGGAGCTGCACCTGATGGATGCGAACAACATGTTTCTCCATGGCACCTTAGAGAAGGATATCTACTTGGTCCAGCCACTTGGATTCGAGGTCGGTGACAAGGTCTGGCACTAGTGCAAGGCCTTGTACGGCTTGAAACAGTCACCAAGTGCTGGAACTTGGAGATCACCTGCACATTGATACGTTTCAGTTACATTTGGAGTAACACTGACCCTTCCCTCTTTCTTTGATGGACAGCTAAGAGCTTCACCATCATACTTGTCTACTTGGATGACATCCTGATTGTGTTTCCTTTTATGACAACCATTAAGGAGGCCAAGGCAGTCATCCATACTGCCTACTGGATGAAGGACCTTTGTCCTGCAGTTGTTTTTTCTGGGGATGGAGATCATACGTGATCGTCAACAGTGGACAGTCTTGTTGCATAAGGCACGTTACGCCTGCGTTGTGGAGGAACAATTTGCTCACCTCCTTGGTGGAGTTTGTATTGCCTCTACCCCATGTCACCTCACAGCCAGGATGCTCTAGAGGTGGATGATCCAGCAGAGCTCAGGGAGACAGTAGACGTGGCCTTGTACTTGCACCTTATTGGCTCATTGATGTACTTGGTCACTACCACATGGCCTGACGTTGCCTTTGCCATCAACCTCCTTGTATAGTTTTCATAATGTCCTCGATGAGAGCCCTTCACGCGTCTGTGTGAGTGGTGCAAATGTCCAAGAAAGTGGCACATCCTCCTCATGCATGGAGAAATTTCTAAGAAACGTTTCTTGTGTAGGAAGGTCAAAAACCGTCCTACGCACATCAAGGCTCGATCGCCGGACCTGTTGTCCAACATTCTATCCGTTGCGCTACACTTCTGGTGTCTCGCTTTGACTTACACCACAAACAAAGTTTTGGGGACTTACTCCAAGGGAGCAGTGCACGCCCAACCTATTCGTTAAGCCATACTAGTGGCCATGGGGCATAAAACAAGAATAGGATCCATTCCAGCCAACATTAGGAGCAGGGACGTCACCACGGAATCGCCACCACCATTGCAAGAGGAGGTGTGGTAGTGACGAGCTCCACTAGCCACGCCAAGCAACAACAACAGCACTGGGTGGAAGTAGTAGCTGTGTCTGGCTACCAGCCTACTTAGCAAAATAGAAAAGGATGAGTAGCTCATAGCAACAGCTTGAGATGGTGGTTACGATTTGTGGTAGCACACAGTAGCAGCATCAGGTTGTAGCAACGACGACATCAGTAGCCACGAGAAGCAACAATAGTGTAGTAGCAAGCATAGATACAACAGTAGCATTGCAGCCACCTTAGCAATACTAGCAGAATCAAGCACACTACAGTAGTAACGGTGGCTACAACTGCGTGGCAGCATTTGTAGCGGCCGTAGCAGTAGAAGACCTATCACAGCAGGAGCCAGGGGCTTCTGCAGTACTGTTGCTGCCCAACACTGCTGATTTGTAGCACCATTGCGCAGTTGTGCAGAAACTACGTATTACTATTCAAGCCACTGCCACATTGTGCAGACCAACGCAGGCGTGCTTAGCTCGTACGCAATCGCAAGCGAGGGGCAACACAATAACCCCACCGGTCACATGGAGTTTGGGTGGCTAAAAACATTTGGGCGTAACATACGCCAGCGTATTTTTGCTAGCGTAAAAAATGTTGCAGTCATCATCAACTATGTTGCTATTTTTAGGTCAAAACGTCAATTTATTCCAACATTTCAAATCCCTGAGAAAAACTGTCCACTTTTTTGTTTGGAGCATTTTGACGTTTGACTGCATATAGAGCACTACAATGTCGCCAGTGCCTGACAAGGGCAAAGGGCTAGGAGACCCATCTGTTTCCTTTGCTTCGTGCATTATTAGTCCACAATCTCAGTCAGCTGTGATCGATGAGCTTCATCGGTTGCAGGAGTAAATGCAGCGGTAGCAGTAGTGGCAGTCCGGCACGTTGCAGGAGACCACGGAGCCACTACGGGGTCGTTCAGGGGCCTTTTAGTAGCCACGAGGAGGATGTACTGGAGCTACACCATCTGTTCAATAGTCTATACCCTACACAGTGCCGCGATCTCAGCAACCCTTATCACAGGTTGACACATGGGATGAGGAGGACATGAGGATGACACACCCAAGTACGAGATTTGTGTGCTTGAGGAAAGCATCCATGAGCTATGTATGGGCTTGTAGCCTTTCATGCCACCACCTTCTTGCCGTTAAGATCAGAGATTTTGTTCAACAGCGTTCACTTTTGGTGGCGTTTCTCTCGTTGGTGGGCTCCCTGTACCCTGTTCACCGTTGCCTGAGCGTGAGGTCACCTTCCTCACACAGCGAAGATCGAAAGACTTTGAGACACCTCCATCCCATTACAACATTGATGAGGACTTTTATCTATGGGAGACCTTATTGTAGGTATTGGGCGATTCTGAGGGTGTCTGGCCTTACTACCATAGCTAGTACCAGACCCGCGATACTCACTAGGTCTGGAAAACAGCAAAAGCAATGCCCGGTCTCCTCTACGCCATATCGCGGGAGATTGTGCCCAACATCCGACCCTTCTTGGTAGAGACCACGATCGGGACTGGAGCAGATCCATGCCAGGGTTGGGAGCAGGCCGTGACACTTCTTGCTGCGGAGACCCATGCCACAAGGGCCACCCGACTACGTGAATTCCACTCCCTCTATTATGGTTCCACAGGGCTTGCAGCTGACTACTGGAGGCGCATGATACGTCTTTACATGCGTCTTGGGAGTGGTGGCGCAACGCAGTTGTGGGCACTCGGCACCATCATGATGGGGGTACATTTGGACCACATGAAGCTCTTTTCAGGATTCGACCGTGTAGCTCTTTCTGGGTTTTTGGAGTCACTGCAGTCGCTTCCTTGGGCCCATCGCTATTTCCTCTAGGCCACATTGGCTCATGAGGCTGCCATCTCCCATCAGCAGAGTCTACTTGTTGCAACAGTTACTACGACCCCTCCTACGCCTCTATCCCACCTCACCAGTCCCACCTGCACCGCTTCCTCCTTCTCCTCCTCTACCCCAAGCGGCCACACTTAGGGCTTTGCAGCGGCCACATAGGGGAAGAAAAGGAAGAAGCAACGCGGGCAGGGATAGTAGCGGCAGCGACAGCCAACGAGTAGTGGTAGTGAACGTTCTGTCCAATACTACAACTGTAGAGGTGCTCATTGCTACACAGAGTATGAGCAATCCCTTGACTGGACTTGGATCATGCGTGGCCTTCATGTGACAGACACATAGCGGATTGTTTTTAGTACAACAAGGACAGGACGCCACGCGACTATGACTGCAGCATATGCATTTGTTTCACAAGGTGGTAGCTGTGATATGGACCATCGGGATCGCACTATTTTGTAGCTTCGTCAGGTGCTGGCGTTCCGTACTCAGGAAAGTGTGAGTCTATTTTCACAGTTGAATGGTCTCAGGGAAGCTTGTGTGGATCATCTCACGGACCCAACGCAACTTGCGGCATGAGAAATGGTTGAGTGTAGCGAAAGTTACACTTGGGTTTGCGCATAGCCATGGAAAATCCTACGTCGAACACTCCTAGTAACAGCTCACAGAGCTATTACGGGTGGGGCTCGCTAGTCGAGCTCCACTCGTCGGCCAGCGAGCGGAGCTTGCCGGCGAGTCAGGAAAACCGCGGTAAAGGCCCTCAGCACCCCAAAACAAGCGAACAGGGACTCGCCCTGCACATACACAACTAGCACTAAACCTAGAAAAAGGAGCGCAATCTATGCCTACCCACATGCTGAGTTTCAGGTCATAGGTAGGTTTCGTAACACAAGTCCTGCAATATGTCACTTTTTAACTATGAACCACAAATAGGTTTGGCAGGAGAGACATGGCATGAGATGGCACCGTCAAGCTTTGGCGGGAGGGAGATGGGTCACGCGAGCAGGAAGGAGGCGACCACTCGTGGGGAGCTGGAGGATCGCGTGTCGTCACGGTGTGTCACCGCCACTCTCTGCACCAGCATGCCCTGCGCATTCACAGCCACACCACAGAGGGAATATGTACTGTGAGGGATGAACACGCCCCCTTGGACGGGAGTGCGGCAGGCATGCAACCAAGGTGTTGTAGTTGAGGTAGAAGGGAAGAAGATGAGAGAGCCTTGGTTAGGAAATCTGCAAGTTGTGCCTGTCCACTGATGGCACGCACCTCCACTGTTCTAGCCTCCACTGCCTCGCGGACAAAGTGATGGTCAACACTGATATGCTTTGTGCGTGGATGCAAAACACCATCATTTGCTGCGATGCGGCGTGTGGCTGCGCTGTCGCTATACACAGGTACTGCAGGCGTGTGCACACCCAGTTCTTCAAGCAGGCGCGCAAGCCAGATGCCTTCACATGCTGCTTCACTCAGTGCCATGTACTCTGCCTCAGCCACGCTGCATGCCACACATGACTGTTTGGCGCTGCGCCACAACACAGTAGTTCCCCACAAACAAAAGACATAACCGCTCCGACTGCAAGCTGCACGATCACGCGCATAGTCACTGTCACAATACCCATCCAGAACTAGACCCGTGACAGGGGCAAACACTAGACCAAGTGCAACTGTGTCCAGCACATATTGCAGCAGTTTCAGCAGTGCTTTTTGGTGCGTTCTGCGTGGTTGCTGGCTGAACTGGGCAAGGATATTGACTGCGCATGCGATGTCGAGACGTGTTGTGGAGGCAAGGTCTAAGAGACTACCTGTGATCTGTCTATAGAGTGTGGGGTCTATGTCGGATCCATAGTCCGTGGTGCGTGCATCCAACAGGTGCGTGTAGACATCAGGGCTCATGGGCGTGTGCTGCTGAGGTAGGTGATGTACCAGGTGTTGGAACCGTTCATTGAGATGAGCGAGGAATCGACCTTGATGGAGGGTCAAGGTGTGTGCTGTGCGGTCACGTGTGATGGTCATGCCAAGGAAGTTTTGTGCCTCGCCTAGGTCTGTCATCTTGTAGTGAGCGGTGAGGAGTGCTTTGGCCTGTCCAATGAGCATGAGTGAGGGAGACAGGATTAGCAGGTCATCTACGTAAATCAACAAGGCAACAGGTACTCCCTTATCCCAGCGAAGAAACAGCGCGGGATCACAAACACTTTGTGTGAATCCACCGCTTTCAAGGATGCGGCGTATCTCTTTATTCCAACACCGCGGTGCTTGCTTCAAGCGATAGAGGGCTTTCAGCAGAAGCCACACTCGATCGGTTCCGTCCTCATATCCCTCTGGTTGTTTGACATACAGTTCTTCTTCCAGTGGTCCGTTGAGAAAAGCGTTTTTGACATCCATTCAGTGGATTTCCCAATCGTCTCGTGTAGCCACCGCCAGCAGGGCACGGCTCGTTCCGTACTTTCCCAAGGGTGCGTACGTATCTGTGAAGTCTTGTCTTGGGATTTGGTGAAACTCTTTTGCCACAAGACGTGCCTTGTACTTCACAATGAGACCCTTGAGATTCCTTTTGAGTTTGAATATCCATTTGACATCAATAGCCTTTCAGCCGGGTGGCAAGGGCACCAGCTTGTACACCCCATGTTCCAACAGTGCGTTCAGTTCCGCTGTCATCGCTTTTTCCCATTCACCAGCGTCTGGGCGCCCCCTTGCCTCAGTAAGAGTGAGTGGTTTGGTGATACTGTGATCCTTGGTTGCGGTGCTAAAAGTGTGATAGAACTGTTTGTAGTCCACTCTGGGGTGAGCGCGTAGAGAGCGTCGCGGTGGTTCGGGCGATGTTGTGGTTGCGCTTTCTGTCTCCTCAGGAGGGGTCAGAGACCTGAGACCTGGCGGTGCCTCGGTGTCACTAGACTCTGTGCTGGCCAGGTCTGTGGACGACAAGTCTTTCGGTACTGAGGTGGTCAACTCATCGTCATGCACTGGACGAGCCACCCGACTCGCTTTGTGCGGTGGAGGGGCCATGAACACAGGCACTCTCACATTCTCTGGGTAGTGCTCTCGCAATGACAGCGAGGGAGCATGCCGCAATGTACGGAACATCTTGTAGGGCATGTGCTCCAAGAAGTAGGCATCTTGACTCTCGACAAAGCAGTGATTTGTGGGGTCCCAAAACCGCCATGCTTTTGAGGCATGGGACACCCCGACAAAGACGCACCAACGGCCGCGTAGGCTAAGTTTGTGCTCTCGTTGCGGTGGTGCAAACCAAGCACAAGCCATTGTTCCCCATACCCTAGCAGGCCTCAAGTCAGCTTTCTCTTTGAACCACCTTTCCCAAGGTGTGACGGACTTGGGTAATGGACCCTGTGGAATGCCGTTCCATACCCAAATGATGTACTTCACAGCCTCTTCCCAGAACCCAAAGGACAGTCCAGATTCAGCCAGCAAAGTGCACAATGCATCACCAAGGGTTCTGTGCCACCGCTCTGCCACTCCATTTTGTTGTGGAGTGTAGGGTGCTGTGGACTGATGCTCGACTCCTCTGGTTTTCAGTTCTGTCGTCAGTGTACCAAGGAACTCTCCTCCTCTGTCAGTTCATAGCCTCAACAGTGAACAACCTGTCTGTCTCTTGGCCAGTGAGATCCATTCCACAATTGCACGCTGGGCATCTGCCTTGGTTGTCAGCAGAAATGCCCACCGAAAGCGGCTGTAGTCATCAGTGAGGGTTAACACGTAGAGTGATGCATACTGGACTGATGGCACTGGCATCGGTCTAGTTAGGTTAGCATGCACGAGTGCCAGGGGCCTTGTGGTGATGTGTCTGATCTGGGAAAGGCCTGTCTGTGTGCTTTCCCTTCGTGACACTCAAGACAAGTGGTTGCTTTTAGACCATGTGGACAATCGCTGGGTAGCAGACCGTGTGCTGGAGTGTGTTTCAGTAGATCAGCAACTGTCTCTGTGTTGAGATGTGCAAGTCTACGATGGATGAGATCGGTATGTGCAGCATCAGTGTCCGTAATGACGTGTGCTTGGGGTCAATTCACATGTGAGTGGACAAAAGGAAACAGAGTAAGTTTGTATAGCATGTCACTGTGCAACGACCCATCAGCCAGTAAGGCGCCAGACGCATAAAAAAGCATGCAACGCTGTTTCTGCGTCAGTGCGGACACACTAACCTGTTGGTCCAGCTTTCCCCAAGACAGCAGGTTCACTTTGAGCCGCGGCACATACAATACACCAGTCAACCACAACACCCCGCCCGGTGCTTGAAGGGCCACAGTTCCCACACCTTCAACCGACAGCACTTCACCAGACCCAATCTTGACACCCTCAACATCAGACGTGGCATGCAATGCGACAAACAACTGGCGATGCGGTGACATATGGTCCGATGCAGCAGAGTCAAACAACCATTCATGCATGGGCAGTGCGTGCGAAGTGGTGATATGTGTGTGCCCCAACTTCTGACCTGGCTGCTGTGTGGTGGCAGTCGGCTCAGGTGGGTGCATCTCCATGGGTGCACTCCACCCTGATCCCGGTGAGAGTGCCCACGACTGCTGAGGCTCGCTCGTCTCGACGTAAACTCTCTGTACCCACGCTGGGACAGGAGTGGGTGTGATGCCGTACCGGGAAGTGAAGACTGGCCCCTAGTACACGGGTGGAGATGGAGCTGGCAGTGATGGGTACATGGGTGACTGCGGCTACGGCAGACCAAATGTTGCCACCCCAAAGGGTGCCGGTGCACGAGGTCCTGCCACAGCCTGAGTCGTCCATGCTGGAGGATGAAGATGCTGGCTGGGATGAGAAAACGGCGTCGATGATGGGCCCACCACTGGGCGTGTCTGCTGCAGGTTGGGTGTCATGATGCGCTGGACGGTAGTGATGCGTAGGAGGGGTTGCGCCTCCTCCCTGATGCACGAACGCACTCGCTACTGCACCCTCATCCTCGCGTGCCTTGCCTTTCAGGATGTCTTCGTAGTTTTGTAACTCCTCGAACACCTCTGTGAGGTCAGTGTTTTCGATGTTGGCGACTTTCAACTTCCGCAGGAGACCGCGTCAAAAATCCTTGTACGATTCTCCAAGATGCAGAAGGACCGGATCCAGCCACTTGAGGATGGTGCAGGAGGCACCAAGGCCGAGGATGCGCCAGCGAAGGTCCATGGCGGCATCCCAATACTCGGCAACAGGTGTGCCTGGCTTCGGGCGCAGGTTGCGGAGCTTGTCACGCAGGGCAATGACCAGGGCCATCCCCTGCTCTTCTTTTGCGTGGTCAGGTGCTGCCACACTTTCTAGGGTCGGGGCTCTCCGCTGCGCGGGTCGGTGGGGTCCTCCCCTTTTCCGCCAAAGCGGAAATGACGAATTGAATATTGCTGATCCTCGGGGAGCGCTCGGACCATTGCGTTGAAGGAGCGCAGGAGCACCCTCGCATCTGTCGCATTGGGCGGTGGAGTGAGGCAGTAGCCCTCAAGCCCGTGTTCCGATGCCCATGAAAGGAATACATTCTTCTAATACAAAAAATCACACGCGCCGAGCAATGGCCGCATCAAGTCCTTATCAGACAGGACCTTACTCAAGTCCTCCCATGTCGTCCCCGTTGAGGCGGTGCTGGCGACAGCTCTGGCATTGGCGCCGGCTCCTCCATGCACAGATGCTGCTGCGCTCATGGCGCCTTTCAGATGTGAAGGAAGCTAGGATGGCAGTGTGGGCTCTACTGCCCTTGTGTTGCTGTCGAAGCACAATTTGGCAGCAATTTGCCGGGCCCACTTTGGACCCACGTTCCTGCCGCAAGCCCAAAGCTCGAATTAAAACGCCTGATCTGGTCTTAAGACTCCTGCTAGGTTGTCTTAGACCTCCGTAGCTGCTCTCTGGGCCGGGAGACCTTGCTGGCACCCGTGATGGGTGGGGACGGCGCTTGGGCCCTCTCTCCCTTGCCCCTTTCCACCTCGGTTGTTGCTCCCCTTTCTCCTGCCGCCTCCGCACTCTGTGCGCGACCTAGGGGAGTGACTTCGACGTGCCTAGACACTTGCGCGGCCTGCTTATGAGGCAGACGCGCGGGTCTACTGTCGTGCGCTACGCGGTCGCCCCTGTTCTTGCTCAGCGCCGATCAGATCCGCCACTGTTTCACGTCTAGCATGGCTCTGATACCAAATGGATCATTTCAAGGACCCAACGCAACTTGCGGCATGAGAAATGGTTGAGTGGAGTGAAAGATACACTTGGGTTTGCGCATAGCCATGGAAAATCCTACGTCTAACACTCCTAGTAACAGCTCACATAGCTGTTACGGGTGGGGCTCGCTAGGCGAGCTCCACCGGTCAGCTGGCGGGCAGAGCTCGCCGGCGAGGCATGCGAACCAGGGCACAGGCCCTCGGCGGCCCAAAACAAGCGAGCAGGGACTCGCCCTGCCCATACACAACTAGCACTAAACCTAGAAAAAGGAGCGCAATCTATGCCTACCCACATGCCGAGTTTCAGGTCACAGGTAGGTTTCGTAACACAAGTCCTGCAATATGTCACTTTCTAACTATGAACCACAAATAGGTTTGGCAGGAGAGACATGGCATGAGATGGCGCCGTCAAGCTTTGGCGGGAGGGAGATGGGTCATGCGAGCAGGAAGGAGGTGACCACTCGTGCGGAGCTGGAGGATTGCGTGCCGTCACGGTGCGTCGCCTCCACTCTCTGCAGCAGCATGCCCTACGCATTCACGGCCATATTATAGAGGGAATATGTACAATGAGGGATTAACAGCTTGTCTTACTGCATTTATTACATGTGAAAATGCTTGTGGTGCAACTCAGTTGGCTTGCGATGAGGATGCAACTGACAATACCGACTGGCTTGACGAGTCACATATGCGTGCCGTTCGTCGTTGTCCTAAGTATTCTTTTGCGCATCCAGCAGAGGTAGAGTATTTTATGACCTGTTAATAAGTGTCAAAGACTATTCATGAGCTGAGTGGCACCTGGATCATTCACTCTGGTTCCACCCATCACATGACATGTCGTTGTAGTGACTTCATTGTGCTCGGTCCCGATGCGTCAGCTCGGTCTGTTCACACGGGGCCTGGTCAGTCATCGCTTGTGTAGGGAGTTGGGGTTGTCCGATTTGATGGTGCGTCTGGCTCCTTGCACAGCTTTTATCTGCTCTTTGTCCCTACTCTTGAGCTCAGCCTACTCTCTCTTCGTGCACTCACTAGGATGGATCTCATTGTTGAGCACTCCATCGATTCTACCATGGTGACTGCTCTTGACACATGTACTATTGTTCTTCGTGCATTTGTTGTTGATGAACTCTATCATGCGTCTCGTTGCATTCCCTCTGCTTCTTCTTCCCCTCTCTCTCTCCTACGTGTGTGCTTATCACTAGTCTTCTCTCCCCAGAGCACCAGTGCTCGTTACATCGTCGCCTCTGCCATGTGAGCTCTAACACTGTGTCCAAGCTCATTCAAACTCAGCCAACCCTCGGTCTTGACATGGCTTCCTTTGAGATGCCGTCCAAGACCGATTGTCTTTTTTGCACCCTGGACAAGATGCATTGCTGCTCTTACCCCGTCTCCTCCTCCATGAGTCAGAAGCACTGAGCCTACTAGACCTTATTGGCCCTCTCCAAGTTGAGTCCCTCTCTAATCGGGGTCCATTTATCCTCACTCTGACCGATGACTTCACCGAGATGCAATGGGTCTATAGCCTTTGACACAAGAGCAATGCCGGTCCGCCTACGGCTTGTAATTGCTGAGCGTCAGTCTCATTGCACCATGCACACGTTCCGCTCAGATTATGGCGGTGAGTTCTTTGGCGAGATGGATGCCTACTTTGCTAAGCACGGTATTTTCCATCAGCTCTCCGCCCCTCCTACATCATGATGCAAATATGTGACTAAGCGTTGGAATGGCATCATGGAGGATGCGGTTCACGCCATGCAGTCTGAGTGGCATCCTTCAGAGTTCTTTTCTATTGAGGACTTCTCCTACATTACGTTGGTATTGAATCGCTTGCCGCATGGTCTGCTTCTGGACCATGTCACGCCCCACGTGTTGTGGTTCGGCCATCATGTTGACCTTTGTCTCATCCGCGTTTAGAGGTCCCTTGCCTCCATCTGGTACACCGAGGACTAGCAGGGGTCCAAGGTCTCACCTCGGAGACGTACGTGTACCTTCCTTGGTGCTTCTACGCGGTCTAAGGCCTGGTACTTTTGGGACCATGCTTGCCATCACATTGTCGATTTTTGGGATGCTCTCTTCTTTGAGGCTCTCACCTACCATGACTTGTCTAGCATTTTGTCATTGGCCGCCGACCATGTTCCTACGTGTGTGTCAGCCCGGCTAATGGGGGAGTCTATTCTTGTGGATGGGTCTGTCCAGGCCTCCTCACCTGCGCTGCGGTCTTTGACTGTTGAAGACCTGGCCATCGTGATTTTGGGTCCAGTTGCCTCATCAGTCCTCCGGCACACCTGATTTTGTGCCAGTGTCAGATCCCTCTGGCACACCTGACTCTGTGCCCGTGTCGGTCCCCTCAGACACACCTGATCCCGTGCTGGTGTCAAACCCCTCTAGCACACCTGATCCTGTGCCATTGTTGGTTCCCTCCGTCACTCATGATCTCGTGCAAGTGTCGATCCCTTCTGGCACACCTAACCATGTACGAGCGTCAGTCCCATCCGGCACATCTGATCTCGTGCCAATGCCAGTTCCCTTTGTCATACCCAATCCCGTGCATGGACCTGTTTCCCCTGTGGCTATGGCCCAGTAGCCTTCTTCGCAACCTGATATGAGTACCTCAGCATCAGAATATCATTGATGATTTGCCCCTCAGCATGCCCAAGTGCGGCGCCGGGAGGCGCCGACGAGCCGCCAGAGAGAGGAAATTCCTCGTCGACGGAACTGGCGACTCAAGGATTGCATGGATCTTAAAATAGAGGATCGGCCCTTAACGTTGACAAGTCAGTGAATCAGGTGGAAGTTGTTTCACTGGAATCAGACTAGTAACAAGGGAGATATGGGCTTCCAAAGTTGGGGTGTGCGCGGCGGTTCTGGGAGCCGGCCGTAGTTCGACTTCCGGTGAATACTTGACCAGAACGAGTAACAAAATGTCGTCTAAGGATTATGCTCTGGAAGATCTGCTGAGGCGTCCGGTGGATGATCTGCTGGATTTCAGGAGTGCACTTTGTTACTGAGGGACTTAACAAAAATCCTGGCTCGAAGTCCGAAACTCAGTAGTACAGTTTGTTACCCGGGGACTTGGTCAGAATTCCGACTGGAGGTCCGCGAACAGGTTTCGACCCACATCACTCCCCATCACCAAAATCGATGATTAACTCATCGAAACAGACCCGAAAGGAACGAGGGGCGCCGCCACTACGCATAGGGACATCTGCGCCTCCGGAATGGCGTTTTGATGGGTCCTTGATGTGTGAGGGCGCCTCGGAGGGCGACGTGGTGCGCGCCGCCCACTTAGCGGCTGATTTAGGATGCTGCGCTTTGGTTGACGTAGCGGGAGCTACGGTGATCCAAATTGCGCACAGTTTGGTGCATTGGAGAGCTCATGCCTAGCCCTACACGTGTTTAGATCATGTTCATGTTTAAAAACTAATGCAAAAACGCGTTATTCCCTTGGCGAAAGTGACTGACTCATTTTTGTCTTCAACTGCCAGAAACATAGTGTGAGGCGACCAGAAAGCTCACACTTAGACTCAGAACCACCCGCACAAAACATCGCCGTGAACACCAAGTGGACCAGTCTGGACCAAGGTGGAATCGCAGCTCAGTTTCTGACAGATATTCCCTCGAGCTTGGTGGTCGTCTTCAACCACTAGCCTCTAAAGCTGAGTGCATAGCTGACTCAGTGCCTAGACGCCCGACTCGTATTATTGAGAGTAGCGAGCCTTGCTTGAAAGCCCTTGGCTTGAGTTTCCAAACAGAATACTATGAGGTGAATCCATCATGTCTTCTCAGGTACGAGTCAGTCTCTTGAGATTTCTCGGTTGCCTGCAATGCCGCAGCCCACCTTGTCGTTGTCAGACCAAGTCCGGAGACGTGTGTCTTAGCCACTCGGAGCTCTCCCTTCACGAGGCCTGATCCAGGCACGTTGAAGGATGCACTCTTAGCTCAGGATGCAGAATTGTCGTAGTCTACTTGTGAGGAAGAGTTGAGAGCCATCCGTGAGCACGGTGTCTATAAGCTTGTCGACCTCCCACCTGGGTGGAAGGCTTTACATGCCATTTGGGTCTTTTGCAAGAAGGTGAAGCCCGATGGCACACTCAATTGCTACAAGGCTTGATTGACAGCCAAGTGTTCTCACAGGTTGAGGATGTAGATTTCATTGACACCTTTGCACCCGTTGGCTACATGAGCATTGCTTCCATTTTGTTTGGGGTTGTTGGTCACCACTAGTGGGAGCTGCACCTGATGGATGCGAACAACATGTTTCTCCATGGCACCTTAGAGAAGGATATCTACTTGGTCCAGCCACTTGGATTAAAGGTCGGTGACAGGGTCTGGCACTAGTGCAAGGCCTTGTACGGCTTGAAATAGTCACCAAGTGCTGGAACTTGGAGATCACCTGCACATTGATATGTTTCAGTTACATTTGGAGTAACACTGACCCTTCCCTCTTTCTTTGATGGACAGCTAAGAGCTTCACCATCATACTTGTCTACTTGGATGGCGTCCTGATTGGGTTTCCTTTTATGACGACCATTAAGGAGGCCAAGGCAGTCATTCATACTGCCTACTGGATGAAGGACCTTGGTCTTACAGTTGTTTTTTCTGGGGATGGAGATCATACGTGATTGTCAGCAGTGGACAGTCTTGTTGCATTAGGCACGTTACGCCTGCGTTGTGGAGGAACAATTTTCTCACCTCCTTGGTGGAGTTTGTATTGCCTCTACTCCCATGTCACCTTACAGCCAGGATGCTCTAAAGGTGGATGATCCAGCAGAGCTCGGGGAGACAGTAGACGTGGCCTTGTACTTGCACCTTTTTGGCTCATTGATGTACTTGGTCACTACCACACGGCCTGACGTTGCCTTTGCCATCAACCTCCTTGTATAGTTTTCATAATGTCCTCAATGAGAGGCCTTCACGCGGCTGTGCGAGTGCTGCAAATGTCTAAGAAAGTGGCACATCCTCCTCATGCATGGAGAAATGTGTAAGAAAAACTTCTTGTGCAGGAAGGTCAAAAACCTTCCTGCGCACATCAAGGCTCGATTGCAGGACCTGTTGTCCCTAAGTCCAACATGCTATCCGTTGCGCTACACTTCTGGTGTCTCGCTTTGACTTACACCACGAACAAAGTTTTGGGGACTTACTCCAAGGGAGCAGTGCACGCCCAACCTATCCGTTAAGCCATACTAATGGCCATGGGGCAAAAAAGAAGACTAGGATCCGTTCCAGCCAACATTTGGAGCAGGGACGTCACCACGGAATCGCCACCACCGTTGTAAGAGGAGGTGTGGTAGTGACGAGCTCCACTAGCCACGCCGAGCAACAACAGCAGCAGTGGGTGGCAGTAGTAGCTGTGTCTGGCTCCCAGCCTACTTAGCAGAATAGAAAAGGATGAGTAGCTCGTAGCAATAGCTCGAGATGGTGGTTACGAGTTGTGGTAGCACACAGTAGCAGCATCAGGTTGTAGCAGCGACGGCATCAGTAGCCGCGAGCAGCAACACCAGTGTAGTAGCAATCACAGAAACAATTGTAGCATTGCAACCACCTTAGCAATATTGGCAGAATCAAGCACACTACAGTAGTGACAGTGGCTACAACTGCGTGGCAGCATTTGGAGCAGCCGTAGCAGTAGAAGACCCATCACAGCAGGAGCCAAGGGCTTATGCAGTACTGTTGCTGCACAATACTGCTGATTTGTAGCACCATTGCGCAGTTGCACAGAAGCTACGTATTACTATTCAAGCCACCGCCACATTGTGCAGACCAACGCAGGCGTGCTTAGCCCGTACGCAAGCGCAAGCAAGGGGCAACACAATAACCCCACCGGTCACATGGAGTTTGGGTGGCAAAAACATTTGGCGTAACATACGCCAGCGTGTTTTTGCTAGCGTAAAAAATGTTCCAGTCATCATCAACTATGTTGCTACAATATTTTTTTAGGTCAAAACGTCAATTTATTCGAACATTTCAAATCCCTGAGAAAAACTGTCCATTTTTTTGTTTGGAGCATTTTTACGTTTGACAGCATATAGAGCACTACGATGTTGCCAGTGCCTGACAAGGGCAAAGGGCTAGGAGACCCATCTGTTTCCTTTGCTTCGTGCATTATTAGTCCACAATCTCAGTCAGCTGCGATCGATGAGCTTCATCGGTTGGAGGAGTAAATGCAGCGGCAGCAGTAGTGGCAGTCCGGCACGTTGCAGGAGACCACAGAGCTACTACGGGGTCGTTTGGGGGCCTCTCAGTAGCCACGAGGAGGATGTACTGGAGCTACACCATCTGTTCAATAGTCTATACCCTACACAGTGCCGCGATCTCAGCAACCCTTATCACAGGTTGACACATGGGATGAGGAGGACATGAGGATGACACACCCAAGTACGAGATTTGTGTGCTTGAGGAAAGCATCCATGAGCTACGTATGGGCTTGTAGCCTTTCATGCCACCACCTTCTTGCCGTTAAGATCAGACATTTCGTTCAACAGCGTTCAATTTTGGTGGCATTTCTCTCGTTGGTGGGCTCCCTGTACCCTGTTCACCCTCGCCTGAGCGTGAGGTCACCTTCCTCACACAGCGAAGACCGAAAGACTTTGAGACACCTCCATCCTATTACAACATTGACGAGGACTTTCATTTATGGAAGACCTTATTGTAGGTATCGGGCGATTCTGAGGGTGTCTGGCCTTACTACCATAGCTAGTACCAGACCCGCGATACTCACCAGGTCTGGAAAACAGCAATAGCAATGCCCGGTCTCCTCTACGCCATGTTGCGGGAGATTGTGCCCAACATCTGACCCTTCTTGGTACAGACCACGATCGAGACTGGAGCAGATCCATGCCAGGGATGAGAGCTGGCCGTGACACTTCTCGCTGCGGAGACCCATGCCACAAGGGCCACCCGACTACGTGAACTTCACTCCCTCTATTATGGTTCCACAGGGCTTGCAGCTGACTACTGGAGGCGCATGATACGTTTTTACATGCGTCTTGGGACTGGTGGCGCGACGCAGTTGTGGGCACTCGAAACCATCATGATGGGGATGCATTTGGACCATATGAAGCTCTTTTCAGGATTCGACCGTGTAGGTCTCTCTGGGTTTTTGGAGTCACTACAGCCGCTTCCTTGGGCCCATCGCTACTTCCTCCAGGCCACATTGGCTCATGAGGCTACCATCTCCCATCACCAGAGTCTACTTGTTGCAACAGTTATTACGACCCCTCATACGCCTCTATCCCACCTCACCAGTCCCACCTGCACCGCTTCCTCCTTCTCCTCCTCTACCCCAAGCGGCCACACTCAGGGCTTTGCAGCGGCCGCATAGGGGAAGAAAAGGAAGAAGCAACGCGGGAAGGGATAGTAGCGGCAACGACAGCCAACGAGTAGTGGTAGTGGACGTTCTGTCCAATACTACAACTGTAGAGGTGCTCATTGCTACACAGAGTATGAGCAACCCCTTGACTGGACTTGGATCATGCGTGGCCTTCATGTGACAGACACATAGCGGATTGTTTTTAGTACAACAAGGACAGGACGCCACGCGAATATGACTGCAGCATATGCATTTGTTTCACAAGGTGGTAGCTGTGATATGGACCATCGGGATCGCACTATTTTGTAGCTTCTTCAGGTGCTGGCGTTGCGTACTCAGGATGGTGTGAGTCTATTGTCACAGCTGAATGGTCTCAAGAAAGCTTGTGTGGATCATCTCACGGACCCAACGCAGCTTGCGGCATGAGAAATGGTTGAGTGTAGCGAAAGTTCCACTTGGGTTTGCGCATAGCCATGGAATATCCTACGTTGAACACTCCTAGTAACAGCGCACAGAGCTGTTACGGGTGGAGCTCGCTACTCCAGCTCCACTCGTCGGCCGGCGAGCGGAGCTTGCTGGCGAGTCAGGCAAACCGGGGCGAAGGCCCTCGGCACCCCAAAACAAGCGAACAGGGACTCGCCCTGCACATACACAACTAGCACTAAACCTAGAAAAAGGAGCGCAATCTATGCCTACCCACATGCCGAGTTTCAGGTCACAGGTAGGTTTCGTAACGCAAGTCCTGCAATATGTCACTTTCTAACTATGAACCACAAATAGGTTTGGCAGGAGAGACATGGCATGAGATGGCACCGTCAAGCTTTGGCGGGAGGGAGATGGGTCATGCGAGCAGGAAGGAGGCGACCACTTGTGCGGAGCTGGAGGATCGCGTGCCATCACGGTGTGTCGCCTCCACTCTCTGCACCAGCATGCCCTGCGCATTCACAGCCACACCACAGAGGGAATATGTACTGTGAGGGATGAACATGCCCCCTTGGACGGGAGTGCGACAGGCATGCAACCGAGGTGTTGTAGTTGAGGTAGAAGGGAAGAAGATGAGAGAGCCTTGGTTAGGAAATTTGCAAGTTGTGCCTGTCCACTGATGGCACGCACCTCCACTGTTCTAGCCTCCACTGCCTCGCGGACAAAGTGATGGTCAACACTGATATGATTTGTGCGTGGATGCAAAACACCATCATTTGCTGCGATGCGGCGTGTGGCTGCGCTGTTGCTATACACAGGTACTGCAGGCGTGTGCACACCCAGTTCTTCAAGCAGGCGTGCAAGCCAGATGCCTTCACATGCTGCTTCACTCAGTGCCATGTACTCTGCCTCAGCCACGCTGCATGCCACACATGACTGTTTGGCGCTGCGCCACGACACAGCAGTTCCCCACACACGAAAGACATAACCGCTCCGACTGCGAGCTGCACGATCACGCGCATAGTCACTGTCACAATACCCATCCAGAACTGGACCCATGACAGGGGCAAACACTAGACCAAGTGCCACTGTGTCCAGCACATATCGCAGCAGTTTCAGCAGTGCTTTTTGGTGCGTGCTGCATGGTTGCTGGCTGAACTGGGCAAGGATATTGACTGCGCATGCGATGTTGAGACGTGTTGTGGAGGCAAGGTCTAAGAGACTACCTGTGATCTGTCTATAGAGTGTGGGGTCTATGTCGGATCCATAGTCCGTGGTGCGTGCATCCAACAGGTGCGTGTAGACATCAGGGCTCATGGGCGTGTGCTGCTGAGGGAGGTGATGTACCAGGTGTTGGAACCGTTCAGTGAGATGAGCGAGGAATCGACCTTGATGGAGGGTCAAGGTGTGTGCTGTGCGGTCACGTGTGATGGTCATGCCAAGGAAGTTTTGTGCCTCGCCTAGGTCTGTCATCTTGTAGTGAGCGGTGAGGAGTGCTTTGGCCTGTCCAATGAGCATGAGTGAGGGAGACAGGATTAGCAGGTCATCTACGTAAATCAACAAGGCAACAGGTACTCCCTTATCCCAGCGAAGAAACAGCGCGGGATCACAAACACTTTGTGTGAATCCACCGCTTTCAAGGATGCGGCGTATCTCTTTACTCCAACACCGCGGTGCTTGCTTCAAGCCATAGAGGGCTTTCAGCAGAAGCCACACTCGATCGGTTCCGTCCTCATATCCCTCTGGTTGTTTGACATACAGTTCTTCTTCCAGTGGTCCGTTGAGAAAAGCGTTTTTGACATCCATTCGGTGGATTTCCCAATCATCTCGTGCAGCCACCGCCAGCAGGGCACGGCTCGTTCCGTGCTTTCCCACGGGTGCGTACGTATCTGTGAAGTCTTGTCTTGGGATTTGGTGAAAGTCTTTTGCCACAAGACGTGCCTTGTACTTCACAATGAGACCCTTGAGATTCCTTTTGAGTCTGAATATCCATTTGACATCAATAGCCTTTCAGCCGGGTGGCAAGGGCACCAGCTTGTACACCCCATGTTCCAACAGTGCGTTCAGTTCCGCTGTCATCGCTTTTTCCCATTCACTAGCATCTGGGTGCCCCCTTGCCTCAGTAAGAGTGAGTGGTTCGGTGATACTGTGATCCTTGGTTGCGGTGCTAAAAGTGTGATAGAATTGTTTGTAGTCCACTCTGGGGTGAGCGCGCAGAGAGCGTCGCGGTGGTTCGGGCGATGTTGAGGTTGCGCTTTCTGTCTCCTCAGGAGGGGTCAGAGACCTGAGACCTGGCGGTGCCTCGGTGTCACTAGACTCTGTGCTGGCCAGGTCTGTGGATGAAAAGTCTTTCGGTACTGAGGTGGTCAACTCATTGTCATGCACTGGCCGAGCCACCCGACTCGCTTTGTGCGGTGGAGGGGGCATGAACACAGGCACACTCACATACTCTGGGGAGTGCTCTTGCAATGACAGCGAGGGAGCATGCCGCAATGTACGGAACACCTTGTAGGGTGTGTGCTCCAAGAAGGAGGCATCTCGACTCTCGACAAATCAATGATTTGTGGGGTCCCAAAACCGCCATGCTTTTGAGGCATGGGACACCCCGACAAAGACGCCCCAACGGCCGCGTACGCCAAGTTTGTGCTCTCGTTGCAGTGGTACAAACCAAACACAAGCCATTGTTCCCCACACCCTAGCAGGCCTCAAGTCAGCTTTCTCTTTGAACCACCTTTCCCAAGGTGTAACGGACTTAGGTAATGGACCCTGTGGAATGCGGTTCCATACCCAGGTGATGTTCTTCACAGCCTCTTCCCAGAACCCAAAGGACAGCCCAGATTCAGCCAGCAAAGTGCACAATGCATCACCAAGGGTTCTGTGCCACCGCTCTGCCACTCCATTTTGTTGTGGAGTGTAGGGTGCTGTGGACTGATGCTCGACTCCACTGGTTTTCAGTTCTGTTGTCAGTGTACCAAGGAACTCTCCTCCTCTGTCAGTTCATAGCCTCAACCGTGAACAACCTGTCTGTCTCTCGGCCAGTGAAATCCATTCCACAATTGCACGCTGGGCATCTGCCTTGGTTGTCAGCAGAAATGCCCACCGAAAGCGGCTGTAGTCATCAGTGAGGGTTAACACGTAGAGTGATGCATACTGGACCGATGGCACTGGCACCGGTCTAGTTAGGTTAGCATGCACGAGTGCCAGGGGCCTTGTGGTGACGCTGTCTGATCTGGGAAAGGCCTGTCTGTGTGCTTTCCCTTCGTGACACTCAAGACAAGTGGTTGCTTTTAGACCATGTGGACAATCACCGGGTAGCAGACCGTGTGCTGGAGTGTGTTTTAGTAGATCAGCAACTGTCTCTGTGTTGAGATGTGCAAGTACACGATGGATGAGATCGGTGTGTGCAGCATCAGTGTCCGTAATGACGTGTGCTTGGGGTCAATTCACATGTGAGCGGACAAAAGAAAACAGAGTAAGTTTGTATAGCATGTCACTGTGCAACGACCCGTCAGCCAGTAAGGCGCCAGATGCATAAAGAAGCATGCAACGCTGTTTCTGCGTCAGTGCGGACACACTAACCTGTTGGTCCAGCTGTCCCCAAGAGAGCAGGTTCACTTTGAGCCCTGGCACATACAATACACCAGTCAACCACAACACCCTGCCCGGTTCTTGGAGGGCCACAATTCCCACACCTTCAACCGACAGCACTTCACCAGACCCAGTCTTGACACCCTCAACATCAGACGTGGCATGCAATGCGACAAACAACTGGTGATGCGGTGACATATGGTCCGATGCAGCAGTGTCAAACAACCATTCATGCATGGGCAGTGCGTGCGAAGTGGTGATATGCGTGTGCCCCAACTTCTGACCTGGCTGCTGTGTGGTGGCAGTTGGCTCAGGTGGGTGCATCTCCATGGGCGCACTCCACCCTGATCCCGGTGGGAGTGTCCACGGCTGCTGAGGCTCGCTCGTCTCGACGTAAACTCTCTGTACCCACGCTGGGACAGGAGTGGGTGTAATGCCGTACGGGGAAGTGAAGACTGGCCCCTAGTACACGGGTGGAGATGGAGCTGGCAGTGATGGGTACATGGGTTACTGCGGCTATGGCGGACCAAATGTTGCCGCCCCAAAGGGTGCCGGTGCACGAGGTCCTGCCACAGCCTGAGTCGTCCATGCTGGAGGATGAAGATGCTGGCTGGGATGAGAAAACGGCATCGATGATGGGCCCACCACTGGGCGTGCCTGCTGCAGGTTGGGTGTCATGATACGCTGGAGGGTAGTGATGCGTAGGAGGGGTTGCGCCTCCTCCCTGATGCACGAATGCACTCGCTGCTGCACCCTCATCCTCGCGTGCCTTGCCTTTCAGGATGTCTTCGTAGTTCCGTAACTCCTCGAACACCTCTGTGAGGTCAGTGTTTTCGATGTTGGAGACTTTCAACTTCCGCAGGAGACCACGTCAGAAATCCTTGTACGATTCTCCAAGATGCAGAAGGACCGGATCCAGCCACTTGAGGATGGTGCAGGAGGCACCAAGGCCGAGGATGCGCCAGCGAAGGTCCATGGCGGCATCCCAATACTCGGCAACAGGTGTGCCTGGCTTTGGGCGCAGGTTGCGGAGCTTGTCACGCAGGGCAATGACCAGGGCCATCCCCTGCTCCTCCTTTCTTGTTGTCAGGTGCTGCCGCACTTCGTAGGGTCGGGCTCCCCGCTGCGCGGGTTGGTGGGGTCCTCCCCTTTTCCGCCAAAGCGGAAATGGCGAATCGAACACTGCTGATCCTCGGGGAGCGCTCGGACCAGCACGCTGAAGGAGCGCAGGAGCACCCTCGCGTCTGTCGCATTGGGCGGTGGAGTGAGGCAGTAGTCCTCAAGCCCGTGTTCCGACGCCCATGAAAGGAATACATCCTTCCAATACAAAAAATCACACGCGCCGAGCGGCGGCCGCATCAAGTCCTTATCGGACAGGACCTTACTCAAATCCTCCCATGTCATCCCGGTTGAGGCAGTGACGGCAAAAGCTCCGGCATTGGTGCCGGCCCCTCCATGCACAGATGCTGCTGCGCTCATGGCGCCTTTCAGATGTGAAGGAAGCTAGGATGGCTGTGTGGGCTCTACTGCCCTCGTGTTGCTGTCGAAGAAAGTTTTGGCAGCAATTTGCCGGGCCCACTTTGGACCCAAATTCCCGCCGCAAGCCCAAAGCTCGAACAGAAACGCCTAATCTGGTGTTAGGACTCCTGCTAGGTTGTCTTAGACCTCCGTAGCTGCTCTCTGGGCCGGGAGACCTTGCTGGCACCCGTGATGGGTGGGGACGGCGCTTGGGCCCTCTCTCCCTTGCCCCTTTCCACCTCGGTTGTTACTCCCCTTTCTCCTGCCGCCTCCGCACTCTGTGCGCAACCTAGGGGAGTGACTTCGACGCGCCTAGACACTTGCGCGGCCTGCTGTTGAGGCAGACGCGCGGGTCTACTGTCGCGCGCTATGCGGCCTCCCCTGTTCTTGCTCAGCGCCGATCAGATCCGCCACTGTTTCACGTCGAGCATGGCTCTGATACCATGTGGATCATCTTATGGACCCAACGCAACTTGCGGCATGAGAAATGGTTGAGTGTAGTGAAAGTTACACTTGGGTTTGCGCATAGCCATTGAAAATCCTACGTCGAACACTCCTAGTAACAGCTCACATAGCTGTTACGGGTGGGGCTCGCTAGTCAAGCTCCACCAGTCGGCCGACGAGCTGAGCTCGCCGGCAAGGCATGCGAACCGGGGCAAAGGCCCTCGGCGCCCCAAAACAAGCGAGCAGGGACTCGCCCTGTCCATACACAACTAGCACTAAACCTAAAAAGGAGCGCAATCTATGCCTACCCACATGCCGAGTGTCAGGTCACAGGTAGGTTTTGTAACACAAGTCCTGCAATATATCACTTTCCAACTATGAACCACCAATAGGTTTGGCAGGAGAGACATGGCATGAGATGGCGCCGTCAAGCTTTGGCGGGAGGGAGATGGGTCATGCAAGGAGGAAGGAGGCGACCACTCGTGCGGAGCTAGAGGATCGCGTGCCGTCACGGTGCGTCACCTCCACTCTCTGCACCAGCATGCCCTACGCATTCACGGCCACACCACACAGGGAATATGTACAGTGAGGGATTAACAGCTTGTCTTAGTGCATTTATTGCACGTGATAATGCTTGTGGTGCAACTCAGTTGGCTTGCTATGGGGATGGAACTGACAATACTGACTGGCTTAACGAGTCACATATGCGTAGCGTTCGTCGTTGTCCTAAGTCTTCTGCTACGCGTCAAGCAGAGGTAGAGTATTTCATGACCTGTTGCTAAGTGTCAAAGACTATTCATGAGCTGAGTGGCACCTGGATCATTCACTCTGGTGCCACCCATCACATGGCATGTCGTTGTAGTGACTTCATTGTGCTCGGTCCCGATGCGTCAGCTCGGTCCGTTCACACGGGGCCTGGTCAGTCATCGCTTGTGTAGGGAGTTGGGGTTGTCCGATTTGATGGTGCGTCTGGCCCCTTGCACATTTTTTATCTTCTCTTTGTCCCTACTCTTGAGCTCAGCCTGCTATCTCTTTGTTCATGCACTAGGATGGATCTCATTGTTGAGCACTCTACCGATTCTACCATAGTGACTGCTCTTGACACATGTACTATTGTGCTTCGTGTATTTGTTGTTGATGAACTCTATCATTTGTCTCGTTGCATTCCCTCTGCTTCTTCTTCCCCTCTCTCTCTCCTACGTGTGTGCTTATCACTAGTGTTCTCTCCCCAGAGCACCAGTGCTGGTTACATCGTCGCCTCTGCCATGTGAGCTCTAACACTGTGTCCAAGCTCATTCAAACTCAGCCAACCCTCGGTCTTGACATGGCTTCCTTTGAGATGCCGTCCAAGACCGACTGTCTTTTTTGCACCCTGGACAAGATGCATTGCTGCTCTTACCCCGTCTCCTCCTCCATGAGTCAGAAACACTGAGCCTACTAGACCTTATTGGCCCTCTCCAAGTTGAGTCCCTCTCTAATCGGGGTCCATTCATCCTCACTCTGACCGATGACTTCACCGAGATGCAATGGGTCTATAGCCTTTGACACAAGAGCAATGCCGGTCCGCCTATGGCTTGTAATTGCTGAGCGTCAGTCTCATTGCACCATGCACACATTCCGCTCAGATTATGGCGGTGAGTTCTTTGGCGAGATGGATGCCTACTTTGCTAAGCACGGTATTTTCCATCAGCTCTCCGCCCCTCCTACATCATGGTAGAAATGTGTATCTGAGCGTTGGAACCGCATCATGGAGGATGCGGTTCACGCCATGCAGTGTGAGTGGCGTCCTTTGGAGTTCTTTTCTTTTGAGGGCTTCTCCTACATGATGTTGGTATGGAATCGCTTGCCGCATGGTCTGCTTCTGGACCATGTCCCGCCCCACGTGTTGTAGTTCGGCCATAATGTTGACCTTTGTCTCATTCGCGTTTAGAGGTCCCTTGCATCTTTGGTACACCGAGGACTAGCAGGGGTCCAAGGTCTCACCTCGGAGACGTACGTGTACCTTCCTTGGTGCTTCTACGCGGTCTAAGGCCTGGTACTTTTGGGACCATGCTTGTCATCACATTGTCGATTCTTGAGATGCTCTCTTCTTTGAGGCTCTCACCTACCATGACTTGTCTAGCATTCTGTCATTGGCCGCCGACCATGTTCCTACGTGTGTGTCAGCCCGGCTAATGGGGGAGTCTATTCTTGTGGATGGGTCTGTCCAGGCCTCCTCACCTGCGCTGCGGTCTTCGACTGTTGAAGATCTGGCCATCGTGATTTTGGGTCCAGTTCCCTCATCAGTCCTCCGGCACGCCTGATTTCGTGCCGGTGTCAGATCCCTCTGGCACACCTGACTCTGTGCCAGTGTCGGTCCCCTCAGACACACCTGATCCCGTCCTGGTCTCAAACCCCTCTAGCACACCTGATCCTGTGCCATTGTTGGTCCCCTCTGTCACTCATGATCTCGTGCATGTGTCGATCCCTTCTGGCACACCTGACCATGTACGAGCGTCAGTCCCATCCGGCACATCTGATCTTGTGCCAATGCCAGTTCCCTTTGTCATACCCACTCCCGTGCATGGACCTGTTTCCCCTGCGGCTATGGCCCAGTAGCCTTCTTCGCAACCTGATATGTGTGCCTCAGCATCAGAATATCATTGAAGATTTGCCCCTCTGCATGCCCAAGTGCGGAGCCGGAAGGCGCCGACGAGCCGCTAGAGAGAGGAAATTCCTCGTCGACGGAACTGGCGGCTCAAGGATTGCATGGATCTTAAAATAGAGGATCGGCCCTTAACGTTGACAAGTCAGTGAATCAGGTGGAAGTTGTTTCACTGGAATCAGACTAGTAACAAGGTAGATATGGGCTTCCAAAGTTGGGGTGTGCGCGGCGGTTCTGGGAGCCGGCCGCGGTTTGACTTCCGGTGAGTACTTGACCAGAACGAGTAACAAAATGTCGTCTAAGTATTATGCTCCGGAAGATCTGCTGAGGCGTCCGGTGGATGATCTGTTGGATTTCAGGAGTGCACTTTTTTACTGAAGGACTTAGCAAAAATCCTGCCTTAAAGTCCGAAACTCAGTAGTACTGTTTGTTACCCGGGGACTTGGTCAAAAATCCGACTGGAGGTCCGCGAACAGGTTTCGACCCACATCACTCCCCATCACCAAAATCGACGATTAACTCATCGAAACAGACCCGAAAGGCACAAGGGACGCCGCCACTACGCATAGGGACATCTGCGCCTCCAGAATGGCGTTTTGATGGGTCCTTGATGTGTGAGGGCGCCTCGGCGGGCGACGTGGTGCGCGCCGCCCACTTAGCGGCTTATTCAGGATGCTGCGCTTCGGTTGACGTAGCGGGAGCTACGGTGATCCAAATTTTGCACAGTTCGGTGCATTGGAGAGCTCATGCCTAGCCCTACAAATGTTTAGATCATGTTAATGTTTAAAAACTAATGCAAAAATGCGTTATTCCCTTCGCAAAAGTGACTGACTCATGTTTGTCTTCAACTGCCAGAAACATAGCGTGAGGCGACCAGAAAGCTCACACTTAGACTCAGAACGACCCTCAAAAAAATATTGCCGTGAACACCAAGTAGACCCGTCTGGACCAAGGTGGAACCGAAGCTCAGTTTCTGACAGACATTCCCTCGAGCTTGGTGGTCGTCTTCAACCACTAGCCTCTAAAGCTGAGTGCATAGCTGACTCAGTGCCTAGACGCCCAACTCGTATTGTTCAGAGTAGCGAGCCTTGCTTGAAAGCCCTTGGCTTGAGTTTCCAAGCAGAATACTATGAGGTGAATCCATCATGTCTGCTCAGGTACGAGTCAGTCTCTTGAGATTTCTTGGTTGCTTGCAATGCCGCAGCCCACCTTGTCGTTGTCAGACCAAGTCCGGAGACGTGTGTCTTAGCCACTCGGAGCTCTCCCTTGACGAGACCTGATCCAGGCACGTTGAAGGATACACTCTTAGCTCAGGATGCAGAATTGTGGTAGTCTACTTGTGAGGAAGAGTTGAGAGCCATCCGTGAGCACGGTGTCTATAAGCTTGTCGACCTCCCACCTGGGTGGAAGGCTTTACAGGCCATTTGGGTCTTTGCAAGAAGGTGAAGCCTGATGGCACACTCAATTGCTACAAGGCTTGATTGACAGCCAAGTGTTCTCACAGGTTGAGGATGTAGATTTCATTGACACCTTTGCACCCGTTGGCTACATGAGCATTGCTTCCGTTTTGTTTGGGGTTGTTGGTCACCACTAGTGGGAGCTGCACCTGATGGATGCGAACAACATGTTTCTCCATGGCACCTTAGAGAAGGATATCTACTTGGTCCAGCCACTTGGATTCGAGGTCGGTGACAAGGTCTGGCACTAGTGCAAGGCCTTGTACGGCTTGAAACAGTCACCAAGTGCTGGATCTTGGAGATCACCTGCACATTGATACGTTTCAGTTACAATTGGAGTAACACTAACCCTTCCCTCTTTCTTTGATGGACAACTAAGAGCTTCACCATCATACTTTTCTACTTGGATGACGTCCTGATTGTGTTTCCTTTTGTGACGACCATTAAGGAGGCCAATGCAGTCATTCATACTACCTACAGGATGAAGGACCTTGGTCTTACAGTTGTTATTTCTGGGGATGGAGATCATACGTGATCGTTAGCAGTGGACAGTCTTGTTGCATTAGGCACGTTACGCCTGCGTTGTGGAGGAACTATTTGCTCACCTCCATGGTGGAGTTTGTATTGACTCTACCCTCATGTCACCTTACAGCCAGGATGCTCTAAAGGTGGATGATCCAGCAGAGCTCGAGGAGACAGTAGACGTGGCCTTGTACTTGCACCTTATTGGCTCATTGATGTACTTGGTCACTACCACACGGCCTGACGTTGCCTTTGCCATCAACCTCCTTGTATAGTTTTCATAATGTCCTCGATGAGAGCCCTTCACGCGGCTGTGCGAGTGGTGCAAATGTCCAAGAAAGTGGTGTTGGAATGATGCTCCTCACCATGGCAGGAGTGACTCCAAAAAGGAACACCAAAAAGACAAGCCTTAGTTGCTTAGTGGTTAATGGTGTCCACTTCTAGAGGCAGGGGCCCGGGTTCAAGTCCTACAAGATGAAATTCTGCCCTGCCTCAAGGGAGGTGGAAAATAGATGCCAGGAAGCTAGTTCAACCTCCAGAGTTCCTCTTTAAGTTTCTAGAAGGCCATGTGAGGGTCCAGGAAGGTGGCACACCTTCTAGAAGGGATGACTTCTCCTACAAGGCATCTAGAGGTGTCTTGGTCTTCTGGACACCTTCCCTCCTACTAGAAGCAAGCTGAGGAATCTAGGAAGGGGCAGAAGCTTCTAGAGGAGGGAAGGGATGCCTTTCTAGGTGGGAAAAGGACAACCTACCAAGGAGCACTCTAGAAGCCATAGAATCTGCTAGGAAGCTCCAAATCTGGCATGCTTTGGTGTTCTGGAAAGCTTAGATCAGTGGCTATAAAATGCCACTGCTTGTGAGCCATGATCAAGTTTTCATTCCCAGTCATTTGAGGCCAAAACTATTGCCTCAATCTCTGACCAGATTTTGCCATCCTTGGAACTAGTTGCCTCCACAGTTTCAGTCTCTCCAAAAACAGTTGGTGGTGTGAAACAGCCACTGCTAGAGACCCTCCAGGGTGCACACTCACCCTCAGGCCAACAAAGGATTATGTGCCCACTCCTCTAAGGGGTTCAAAGCCAGCTTGATTTCACGCTTCCAACAGCAAGACATAGCAACCAGGGAGCAAGAGAGCAGCCATGCTGTCCTTAAGTTTGATGGGACAGGCTTTGCCTTGTGGAGGTGGCAGTTTGAGGTCTTCCTCAACGACAAGGGACTGCTTGAGCTCGTAAAACACACGCAATGCAACAGGGCGGGATTTGTCACCTACGGCGCCTCGGAGAGACGCATGACGGTGGCCAATGGAAAAACAGAGGTGGCCGCCCGTGAGGATAACGTCCGCATTGAGTCAATTGTGGATGGAAAACCTGTCACGAGCACAATCTACGATGTGCTGCATATGCCTAACTTTGGGGCAAACCTGCTCTCCGTCAGCCGCCTTACCGACAAGGGACTTGAGGTGCTCTTCACAAAGAAGGAGGTTGTTGTCCGCAAAGAGGGCAAATGTGAGGTGATTGCACGTGCCAAGAGGGAGGAGGACTTGTACCTGCTACGCGCAAAGATCCTTAGCAGTCGGGTGGGGTCCAATGCCGCCAATCTTGCAACGAAGGATGGAGGAGACCTGGACCTATGGCACCGCCGACTCTGCCACATTTCTCCATCAACAGTGAAGGAGATGGTTAAGAGGGAAGTGGTGCGGGGTCTCCAAATCAGTGGCCTTGATGGAACCAAGGAGACCGTGTGTGAGCCATGCATCATTGGCAAATCAACTCGGCAGCCATTTGTCGCCAAGGGGATGCGTGCATCGGCAAAACTGGCCGTGGTACACACAGATGTGTGTGGACCGCTTGAGAGCTCCATCGGCGGAGCTCGCTACTTCCTCACCTTCATCGATGACCACAGCCGGAAACTCTACCTCTACCCAATGAAGCGGAAGAGTGAGGTCCTTGCGTGCATGCA
>SZWC01000729.1:266486-283669 GCA_023375785.1 Penium margaritaceum
GATTGTTGGAATGATGCTCCTCACCATGGCAGGAGTGACTCCAAAAAGGAACACCAAAAAGACAAGCCTTAGTGGCTTAGTGGTTAATGGTGTCCACCTCTAGAAGCAGGGGCCCGGGTTCAAGTCCCACAAGATGAAATTCTGCCCTGCCTCAAGGGAGGTGGATAAAAGATGCCAGGAAGCTAGCTCAACCTCTAGAGTTCCTCTTTAAGTTTCTAGAAGGCCAGGTGAGGGTCCAGGAAGGTGGCACACCTTCTAGAAGGGGTGACTTGTCCTACAAGGCATCTAGAGGTGTCTTGGTCTTCTGGACACCTTCCCTCCTACTAGAAGCAAGCTGAGGAATCTAGGAAGGGGCAAAAGCTTCTAGAGGAGGGAAGGGATGCCTTCCTAGGTGGGAAAAGGACAGCCTACCAAGGAGAACTCTAGAAGCCATAGAATCTGCCAGGAAGCTCCAAATCTGACATGCTTTGGTGTTCTGGAAAGCTTAGATCAGTGGCTATAAAATGCCACTTCTTGTGAGCCATGATCAAGTGTTCATTCCCAGTCATTTGAGGCCAAAACTATTGCCTCAATCTCTGACCAGATTTTGCTATCCTTGGAACTAGTTGCCTCCACAGTTTCAATCTCTCCAAAAACACTTGGTGGTGTGAAACATCCACTGCTAGGGACCCTCCAGGGTGCACACTCACCTTCAAGCCAACAAGTGGTACATCCTCCGCATACATCGAGAAATGTCTAAGAAACGTTTCTTGTGTAGGAAGGTCAAAAACCTTCCTACGCACATAAAGGCTCGATCGCATGACCTGTTGTCCCTAATTCCAACATGCTATCCGTTGCGCTACACTTCTGGTGTCTCGCTTTGACTTACACCACGAACAAAGTTTTAGGGACTTACTCCAAGGGAGCAGTGCATGCCCAACCTATCCGTTAAGCCATGCTAGTGGCCATGGGGCATAAAAGAAGAATAGGATCCGTTCCAGCCAACATTAGGAGCAGGGACGTCACCACGGAATTGCCACCACCGTTGCAAGAGGAGGTGTGGTAGTAACGAGCTCCACTAGCCACGCCAAGCAACAACAGCAGCACTGGGTGGCAGTAGTAGCTGTGTCTGGCTACCAGCCTACTTAGCAAAATAGAAAAGGATGAGTAGCTCGTAGCAATAGCTCGAGATGGTGGTTACGAGTTGTGGTAGCACATAGTAGCAGCATCAGGTTGTAGCAGCGACGGCATCAGTAGCCGCGAGCAGCAACAACAGTGTAGTAGCAATCACAGAAACAACAGTAGCATTGTAGCCACCTCAGCAATATTGGCAGAATCAAGCACACTACAGTAGCGACAGTGGCGACAACTGTGTGGCAGCATTTGCAGTAGCCGTAGCAGTAGAAGACCCAAAACAGCAGGAGCCAAGGGCTTCTTCAGTACTGTTGCTGCACAACACTGCTGATTTGTAGCACCATTGCGTAGTTGCACAGAAAATACGTATTACTATTGAAGCCACCGCCACATTGTGCAGACCAACGCAAGCGTGCTTAGCCCGTACGCAACCGCAAGCAAGGGGCAACACAATAACCCCACCGGTCACATGGAGTTTGGGTGGCAAAAACATTTGGTGTAACATAGGCCAGCGTATTCTTGCTAGCGTAAAAAATGTTGCAGTCATCATCAACTATGTTGCTATAATATGTTTTTAGGTCAAAACGTCAATTTATTCCAATATTTCAAATCCCTGAGAAAAACTGTCCATTTTTTTGTTTGGAGCATTTTTACGTTTGACTGCATATAGAGCACTACTTTGTTGCCAGTGCTAGGAGACCCATCTGTTTCCTTTGCTTCGTGCATTATTAGTCCACAATCTCAGTCAGCTGCGATCGATGAGCTTCATCGATTGCAAGAGTAAATGCAGCGGCAGCAGTAGTGGCAGTCCGGCACGTTGCAGGAGACCACGGAACCACTACGGGGTCGTTTGGGGGCCTCTCAGTAGCCACGAGGAGGATTTACTGGAGCTACACCATCTGTTCAATAGTCTATACCCTACACAGTGCCGCGATCTCAGCAACCCTTATCACAGGTTGACACATGGGATGAGGAGGACATGAGGATGACACACCCAAGTACGAGATTTGTGTGCTTGAGGAAAGCATCCATGAGCTACGTATGGGCTTGTAGCCTTTCATGCCACCACCTTCTTGCCGTTAAGATCAGACATTTCGTTCAACANAGTAGCCACGAGGAGGATGTACTGGAGCTACACCATCTGTTCAATAGTCTATACCCTACACAGTGCCGCGATCTCAGCAACCCTTATCACAGGTTGACACATGGGATGAGGAGGACATGAGGATGACACACCCAAGTACGAGATTTGTGTGCTTGAGGAAAGCATCCATGAGCTACGTATGGGCTTGTAGCCTTTCATGCCACCACCTTCTTGCCGTTAAGATCAGACATTTCGTTCAACAGCGTTCAATTTTGGTGGCGTTTCTCTCGTTGGTGGGCTCCCTGTACCCTGTTCACCCTCGCCTGAGCATGAAGTCACCTTCCTCACACAGCGAAGACCGAAAGACTTTGAGACACCTCCATCCTATTTCAACATTGACGAGGACTTTCATTTATGGAAGACCTTATTGTAGGTATCGGGCGATTCTGAGGGTGTCTGGCCTTACTACCATAGCTAGTACCAGACCTGCGATACTCACCAGGTCTGGAAAACAGCAATAGCGATGCCCGGTCTCCTCTACGCCATGTCGCGGGAGATTGTGCCCAACATCTGACCCTTCTTGGTAGAGACCACGATCGAGACTGGAGCAGATCCATGCCAGGGTTGAGAGCTGGCCGTGACACTTCTCGCTGCGGAGACCCATGCCACAAGGGCCACCCGACTACGTGAATTTCACTCCCTCTACTATGGTTCCACAGGGCTTGCAGCTGACTACTGGAGGCGCATGATACGTCTTTACATGCATCTTGGGACTGGTGACGCGACGCAGTTGTGGGCACTCGACACCATCATGATGGGGGTGCATTTGGACCACATGAAGCTCTTTTCAGGATTCGACCGTGTAGCTCTCTCTGGGTTTTTGGAGTCACTACAACCGCTTCCTTGGGCCCATTGCTACTTCCTCCAGGCCAGATTGGCTCATGAGGCTGCCATCTCCCATCACCAGAGTCTACTTGTTGCAACAGTTATTACGACCCCTCCTATGCCTCTATCCCACCTCACCAGTCCCACCTGCACCGCTTCCTCCTTCTCCTCCTCTACCCCAAGCGGCCACACTCAGGGATTTGCAGCGGCCGCATAGGGGAAGAAAAGGAAGAAGCAACGCGAGAAGGGATAGTAGCGGCAGCGACAGCCAACGAGTAGTGGTAGTGGACGTTCTGACCAATACTACAACTGTAGAGGTGCTCATTGCTACACAGAGTATGAGCAACCCCTTGACTGGACTTGGATCATGCGTGGCCTTCATGTGACAGACACATAGCGGATTGTTTTTAGTACAACAAGGACATGACGCCACGTGACTATGACTGCAGCATATGCATTTGTTTCACAAGGTGGTAGCTATGATATGGACCATCGGGATCGCACTGTTTTGTAGCTTCGTCAGGTGCTGGCGTTCCGTACTCAGGGAGGTGTGAGTCTATTTTCATAGTTGAATGGTCTCAAGAAAGCTTGTGTGGATCATCTCACGGACCCAACGCAACTTGCGGCATGAGAAATGGTTGAGTGTAGCGAAAGTTCCACTTGGGTTTGCGCATAGCCATGGAAAATCCTACGTCGAACACTCCTAGTAACAGCTGACAGAGTTGTTACGGGTGGGGCTCGCTTGTTGAGCTCCACCCGTCGGCCGGCAAGCGGAGCTTGCCGGCGAGTCAGGCAAACCGGGGCGAAGGCCCTTGGTGCCCCAAAACAAGCGAGCAGGGACTCGCCCTGCCCATACACAACTAGCACTAAACCTAGAAAAAGGAGCGCAATCTATGCCTACCCACATGCTGAGTTTCAGGTCACAGGTAGGTTTCGTAACACAAGTCCTGCAATATGTCACTTTCTAACTATGAACCACAAATAGGTTTGGCAGGAGAGACATGGCATGAGATGGCACCGTCAAGCTTTGGCGGGAGGGAGATGGGTCACGCGAGCAGGAAGGAGGCGACCACTCGTGCGGAGCTGGAGGATCGCGTGTCGTCACGGTGTGTCGCCTCCACTCTCTGCATCAGCATGCCCTGCGCATTCACAGCCACACCACAGAGGGAATATGTACTGTGAGGGATGAATACGCCCCCTTGGACGGGGGTGTGGCAGGCATGCAACCGAGGTGTTGTAGTTGAGGTAGAAGGGAAGAAGATGAGAGAGCCTTGGTTAGGAAATCTGCAAGTTGTGCCTATCCACTGATGGCACGCACCTCCACTGTTCTAGCCTCCACTGCCTCGCGGACAAAGTGATGGTCAACACTGATATGCTTTGTGCGTGGATGCAAAACACCATCATTTGCTGCGATGCGGCGTGCGGCTGCACTGTCGCTATGCACAGGTACTGCAGGCGTGTGCACACCCAGTTCTTCAAGCAGGCGCGCAAGCTAGATGCCTTCACATGCTGCTTCATTCAGTGCCATGTACTCTGCCTCAGCCACGCTGCATGCCACACATGACTGTTTGGCGCTGAGCCACGACATAGCAGTTCCCCACACACGAAAGACATAACCGCTCCGACTGCGAGCTGCACGATCACGCGCAGAGCTACTGTCACAATACCCTATCAGAACTAGACCCGTAACAGGGGCAAACACTAGGCCAAGTGCCGCTGTGTCCAGCACATATCGCAGCACTTTCAGCAGTGCTTTCTGGTGTGTGCTGTGTGGTTCCTGGCTGAACTGGGCAAGGATGTTGACTGCGCATGCGATGTCGAGACGTGTTGTGGAGGCAAGGTATGAGAGACTGCTTGTGATCTGTGTGTAGAGTGTGGGGTCTGTGTCGGATCCATAGTCCGTGGTGCGTGCATCCAACAGGTGCATGTAGACATCAGGGCTCATGGGCGTGTGCTGTTGAGGGAGGTGATGTACCAGGTGTTGGAACCGTTCAGTGAGATGAGCAAGGAATCGACCTTGATGGAGGGTCAAGGTGCGTGCTGTGCGGTCACGTGTGATGGTCATGCCAAGGAAGTTTTGTGCCTCGCCTAGGTCTGTCATCTTGAAGTGAGCGGTGAGGAGTGCTTTGGCCTGTCCAATGAGCATGAGTGAGGGAGACAGGATCAGCAGGTCATCCATGTAAACCAACAAGGCAACAGGTACTCCCTTATCCCAGCGAAGAGACAGCGCGGGATCACAAACACTTTGTGTGAATCCACCGCTTTCAAGGGTGCGGCGTATCTCTTTATTCCAACACCGGGGTGCTTGCTTCAATCCATAGAGGGCTTTCAGCAGAAGCCACACACGATCAGTTCCGTCCTCATATCCCTCTGGTTGTTTGACATACAGTTCTTCTTCCAGTGGTCCGTTGAGGAAAGCAATTTTTACATCCATTTGCTGGATTTCCCAATCGTCTCGTGCAACCACCGCCAGCAGGGCATGGCTCGTTCCGTACTTTCCCACGGGTGCGTACGTATCTGTGAAGTCTTGTCCTGGGATTTGGTGAAAGCCTTTTGCCACAAGACGTGCCTTGTACTTCTCAATGAGACCCTTGAGATTCCTTTTGAGTTTGAATATCCATTTGACATCAATAGCCTTTCAGCCGGGTGGCAAGGGCACCAGCTCGTACACCCCATGTTCCAACAGTGCGTTCAGTTCCGCTGTCATTGCTTTTTCCCATTCACCAGCTTCTGGTCGCCCCCTTGCCTCAGTAAGAGTGAGTGGTTCGGTGATACTGTGATCCTTGGTTGCGGTGCTAACAGTGTGATAGAATTGTTTGTAGTCCACTCTGGGATTAGCGCACAGAGAGCGTCGCGGTGGTTCGGGCGATATTGTGGTTGCACTTTCTGTCTCCTCAGGAGGGATCAGAGGCCTGAGACCTGGCGGTGCCTCGGTGTCACTAGACTCTGTGCTGGCCAGGTCTGTGGACGACAACAAGTCTTTTGGTATTGAGGTTGTCAACTCATCGTCATGCACTGGCCGAGCCACCCGACTCGCTTTGTGCGGTGGAGGGGGCATGAACACAGGCACGCTCACATACTCTGGGCAGTGCTCTCGCAATGACAGCGAGGGAGCATGCCGTAATGTACAGAACACCTTGTAGGGCATGTGCTCCAAGAAGGAGGCATCTCGACTCTCGACAAAGCAGTGATTTGTGGGGTCCCAAAACCGCCATGCTTTTGAGGCGTGCGACACCTCAACAAAGAAGCACCAACGGCCGCATGGGCTAAGTTTGTGCTCTCGTAGCGGTGGTGCAAACCAGACATAAGCCATTGTGCCCCACACCCTAGCAGGCCTCAAGTCAGCTTTCTCTTTGAACCACCTTTCCCAAGGTGTGACGGACTTAGGTAATGGACCTTGTGGAATGCGGTTCCATACTCGGGTGATGTATGTCACAGCCTCTTCCCAGAACCCAAAGGACAGTCCAGATTCAGTCAGCAAAGTGAGCAATGCATCACCAAGGGTTCTGTGCCACTGCTCTGCCACTCCATTTTGTTGTGGAGTGTAGGGTACTGTGGACTGATGCTCGACTCCTCTGGTTTTCAGTTCTGTCGTCAGTGTACCAAGGAATTCTCGTCCTCTGTCAATTCGTAGCCTCAACAGTGAACAACCTGTCTGTCTCTCGGCCAGTGAAATCCATTCCACAATTGCACGGTGGGCATATGCCTTGGTTTTCAGCAGAAATGCCCACCGAAAACGGCTGTAGTCATCAGTGAGGGTTAACACGTAGAGTGATGTATACTGAACTGATGGCACTTGCATTGGTCCAGTTAGGTCAGCATGCACGAGTGCCAGGGGCCTTGTGGTGACGATGTGTGTTCTGGGAAAGGCCTGCATGTGTGCTTTCCCTTCGTGACACTCAAGACAAGTGGTTTCTTTTACACCATGTGGACAATCACCGGGTAGCAGACCGTGTGCTGGAGTGTGTTTCAGTAGATCAGCAACTATCTCTGTGTTGAGATGTGCAAGTCTACGATGGATGAGATCGGTGTGTGCAGCATCAGTTTCCGTAATGATGTGTGCTTGGGGTCGATTCACGTGTGAGTGGACAAAAGGAAACAGAGTTAGTTTGTATAGCATGTCACTTTGCAACAGCCCGTCAGCCAGTAAGGCGCCAGATGCATCAAAAAGCATGCAATGCTGTTTCTGCGTCAGTGCGGACACACTAGCCTGTTGGTCCAGCTGTCCCCCAGACAGCAGGTTCACTTTGAGCCGCGACACATACAATACACCAGTCAACCACAACACCCCGTCCGGTTGTTGGAGGGCCACAGTTCCCACACCTTCAACCGACAGCACTTCACCAGACCCAGTCTTGACACCCTCAACATCAGACATGGCATGCAATGCGACAAACAACTGGTGATGCGGTGACATATGGTCCGATGCAGCAGTGTCAAACAACCATTCATGCATGGGCAGTGCGTGCAAAGTGGTGATATGCGTGTGCCCCAACTTCTGACCTGGCTGCTGTGTGGTGGCAGTCGGCTCAGGTGGGTGCATCTCCATGGGCGCACTCCACCCTGATCCCGGTGGGAGTGCCCACGGCTGCTGAGGCTCGCTCGTCTCGACGTAAACTCTCTGTACCCACGCTGGGACAGGAGTGGGTGTAATGCCGTACGGGGAAGTGAAGACTGGCCCCTAGTACACGGGTGGAGATGGAGCTGGCAGTGATGGGTACATGGGTGACTGCGGCTATGGCGGACCACATGTTGCCGCCCCGAAGGGTGCCGGCACACGAGGTCCTGCCACAGCCTGAGTCGTCCATGCTGGAGGATGAAGATGCTGGCTGGGATGAGAAAACGGCGTCGATGATGGGCCCACCACTGGGCATGTCTGCTGCAGGTTGGGTGTCATGATGCGCTGGACGGACGGACAGGCGCGCCAGTAGTGGCCTGCCTGTCCACAGTAGTTGCAGGTCCGGTTCCCTGCTGCCCGACCTTGTCCTCGTCCCCCACCACCTTGTCCTCGTCGGCCTCCTCCGCCTCCCCGACCTCCTCGGCCTCCTCCCTCAGGGTAGTGATGCGTAGGAGGGGTTGCGCCTCCTCCCTGATGCACGGACGCACTCGCTGCTGCACCCTCATCCTCGCGTGCCTCACCTTTCAGGATGTCTTTGTAGTTCCGAAAGTCCTCGAACACCTCTGTGAGGTCAGTGTTTTTGATGTCAGCGACTTTCAAGTTCCGCAGGAGACCGCGTCGGAAAGCCTTGTACGATTCTCCAAGATGCAGAAGGACTGGATCCAGCCACTCGAGGATGGTGTAGGAGGAACCAAGGCCGGGGATGCGCCAGCGAAGGTCCATGGCGGCATCCCAATACTCGGCAACAGGTGTGCCTGGATTTGGGTGAAGGTTGTGGAGCTTATCACGCAGGGCAATGACCAGGGCCATCCCCTGCTCCTCCTTTCGCGTAGTCAGGTCCTGCCACACTTTGTAGGGTCAGGGCTCTCTGCTGCGCGGGTTGGTGGGGTCCTCCCCTTTCCCGCCAAAGCAGAAATGACGAATCGAATATTGCTGATCCTCGGGGAGCACTCGGACCAGTGTGTTGAAGGCGAGCAGGAGCACCCTCGCATCAGTCCCATTGGGCGGTGGAGTGATGTAGCGGTCCTCAAGCCCGTGTTTCGCCGCCCATGAAAGGAATACATCCTTCCAAGACAAAAAATCAAGCGCGCCGAGCGGCGGCCGCATCAAGTCCTTATGGGACAGGACCTTACTCAAGTCCTCCCATGTCATCCCCGTTGAGGCGGTGCCGGTGACAGCTCCGGCATTGGCGCCGGCCCCTCCACGCACAGATGTTGCTCCGCTCATGGCGCCTTTCAGATGTGAAGGAAGCTAGGATTGCAGTGTGGGCTCTACTGCCCTCGTGTTGCTGCCAAAGAAAATTTTGGCAGCAATTCGCCGGACCCACTTTGGGCCCAGATTTCTGCCGCGAGCCCAAAGCTCGAATGGAAACGCCTGATCTGGTCTTAGGACTCCTGCTAGGTCGTCTTAGACCTCCGCAGCTGCTCTCTGGGCCGTGAAATCCTGCTGTCACCCGTGATGGGTGGGGACGGCGCTTGGGCCCTCTCTCCCTTGCCCCTTTCCACCTCGGTTGTTGCTCAAGTTTCTCCTGCCACCTCCGCACTCTGTGCGTGACCTAGGGGAGTGACTTCGACGCGCCTAGACACTTGCGCGGCCTGCTGTTGAGGCAGTCACGCCGGTTAACTGTCGCGCGCTACACGGCCGCCCCTGTTTTTGCTCGGTGCCGATCAGATCCACCACTGTTTCACGTCTAGCATAGCTCTGATACCATGTGGATCATCTCACGGACCCAACGCAACTTGCGGCATGCGAAGTGGTTGAGTGTAGTGAAAGTTCCACTTGGATTTGCACATAGCCATGGAAAATCCTACGTCAAACACTCCTAGTAACAGCTCATAGAGCTGTTACGGGTGGGGCTCGCTAGTCAAGCTCCACCCGTCGGCCGGCAAGCGGAGCTTGCCGGCGAGTCAGGCGAACCGGGGCAAAGGCCCTTGGTGCCCCAAAACAAGCGAGCAGGGACTCGCCCTGCCCATACACAACTAGCACTAAACCTAGAAAAAGGAGCGCAATCTATGCCTACCCACATGCTGAGTTTCAGGTCACAGGTAGGATTCGTAACACAAGTCCTGCAATATGTCACTTTCTAACTATGAACTACAAGTAGGTTTGGCAGGAGAGACATGGCATGAGATGGCGCCGTCAAGCTTTGGCGGGAGGGAGATGGGTCATGCGAGCAGGAAGGAGGCGACCACTCGTGCGGAGCTGGAGGATCGCGTGCCGTCACGGTGCGTCGCCTCCACTCTCTGCACCAGCATGCCCTTCGCATTCACAGCCACACCACAGAGGGAACATGTACTGTGAGGGATTAACAGCTTGTCTTACTGCATTTGTTGCACGTGAGAATGCTTGTGGTGCAACTCACTTGGCTTGCAATGAGGATGGAACTGAAAGTACCGACTGGCTTGACGAGTCACATATGCGTACCGTTCGTCGTTGTCCTAAGTCTTCTGCTACGCGTCCAGCAGAGGTAGAGTATTCTATGACCTGTTGCTAAGTGTCAAAGACTATTCATGAGCTGAGTGGCACCTGGATCATTCACTCTGGTGCCACCCATCACATGACATGTCGTTGTAGTGATTTCATTGTGCTCGGTCCCGATGCGTCAGTTTGGTCCGTTCACACGGGGCCTGGTCAGTTATTGCTTGTGGAGGGAGTTGGGGTTGTCCGATTTGATGGTGCGTCTGGCCCCTTGCACATTTTTAATGTGCTCTTTGTCTCTGCTTTTGAGCTCAGCCTGCTCTCTCTTCGTACATGCACTAGGATGGATCTCATTGTTGAGCACTCTATTGATTCTACCATAGTGACTGCTCTTGACACACGTACTATTGTGCTTCGTGCATTTGTTGTTGATGAACTCTATCATGCGTCTCGTTGCATTCCCTCTGCTTCTTCTTCCCCTCTCTCTCCTACGTGTGTGCTTATCACTAGTGTTCTCTCCCCTGAGCACCAGTACTTGTTACATCGTCGCCTTTGCCATGTGAGCTCTAACACTGTGTCCAAGCTCATTCAAACTCAGCCAACCCTCGGTCTTTGCATGGCTTCCTTTGAGATGCCGTCCAAGACCGAATGTCTTTTTTTGCAGCCTAGACAAGATGCATTGCTAGTCTTACCCCGTCTCCTCCTTCATGCGTCAAAAACACTGAGCCTACTAGACCTTATTGGCCCTCTCCGAGTTGAGTCCCTCCCTAATCGGGGTCCACATGTCCTCACTCTGACCGATGACTTCACCGAGATGCAATGGGTCTATAGCCTTTGCCACAAGAGCAATGCCAGTCTGCCTATGGCTTGTAATTGCTAAGCGTTAGTCTCATTGTACCATGCACACGTTCCGCTTGGATTGTGGCGGTGAGTTCTTTGGCGAGATGGATGCCTTCTTTGCTAAGCACGGTATTTTCCATCAGCTCTCCGCCCCTCCTACATCATGGTAGAAATGTGTGTCTAAGCCTTGGAACCGCATCATGGAGGATGCCGTTCACGCCATGCAGTCTGAGTGGCTTCCTTCGGAGTTCTTTGCTTTTGAGGACTTCTCCCATATGACGTTGGTATGGAACCGCTTGCCGCATGGTCTGCTTCTGGACCATGTCATGCCGCACGTGTTGTGGTTCGGCCATCATGTTGACCTTTGTCTCATCTGCGTTTAGAGGTCCCTCGCCTCCATCAGGTACACCGAGGACTAGCAGGGGTTCAAGGTCTCACCTCGGAGACGTACGTGTACCTTCCTTGGCGCTTCTACGCAGTCTAAGGGCTGGTACTTTTGGGACCATGCTTGCCATCACATTGTCGATTCTTGAGATGCTCTCTTCTTTGAGGCTCTCACCTACGATGACTTGTCTAGCATTTGGTCACTGGCCGCCAACCATGTTCCTGCGTGTGTGTCAGCCCGGCTAATGGGGGAGTCTTTTCTTCTGGATGGGTCTGTCCAGGCCTCCTCACCAGCGGTGCGGTCTTCAACTGTTGAAGATCTGGCCATCGTGATTTTGGGTCCAGTTGCCTCATCAGTCCTCCGGTACACCTGATTTCATGCCGGTGTCGGATCCCTCTCGCACACGTGACTCTGTGCCAGTGTCGGTCCCCTCAGACACACCTGATCCCATGCCGGTGTCAAACCCCTCTAGCACAACTGATCATGTGCCATTGTTGGTCGCCTCTGTCACACATGATCCTATGCAAGTGTCGATCCCTTCTGGCACACCTGACCCTGTACAAGCGTCAGTTCCATCCGACACATCTAATCTCGTGCCAATGCCAGTTCCCTTTGTCACACCCACTCTGGTGCATGCACCTGTTTCCCCTGCGGCTATGACCTAGTAGCCTTCTTTGCAACCTGATATGAGTGCCTCAGCATCAGGATATCATTGAAGATTTGCCCCTTCTGCATGCCCAAGTGCGAGCGAGGAAATTCCTCGTTGACGGAATTGGCGACTCAAGGATTGCTCGGATCCTAGAATGGAGGATTGGCCCAAAATGTTGACGAGTCAGTGAATCCGGTGGAAGTTGTTTCACTGGAATCAGACCAGTAACGAGGGAGGTATGGGCTTCCAAAGTTGGGGTGTGCGTGGAGGTTCTGGGAGCCGGCCGCGGTTTGACTTCCGGTGAATGCTTGACCAGAAAGAGTAACAAAATTTCGTGTAAGGATTTTGCTCCGGAAGATCTGCTGAGGCGTCCGGTGGATGATATGCTGGACTTCAGGAGTGCACTTTGTTACTGAGGGACTTAGCAAAAACCCTGGCTCAAAGTCCGAAACTCAGTAGTACAGTTTGTTACCCGGGGACTTGGTCAACATTCTGACTGGAGGTCCGCGAACAGGTTTCGACCCACATAACTCCCTATCACCAAGATCGATGATTAACTCATCAAAACAGACCCTAAAGGCGCGAGGGACGCCGCCAGTATGCAAAGGGACATCTGCGCCTCCAGAATGGCGTTTTGATGGGTCCTTGATGTGTGAGGGCGCCTCGGCGGGTGACGTGGTGCGCGTCGCCCACTTAGCGGTTGATTCAGGATGCTGCGCTTCGGCTGACGTAGCGGGAGCTACAGTGACCGGAATTACGTACGGTTTGGTGCGTTGGAGAGCTCATGCCTAGCCCTACAAATATATAGATCATGTTTATGTTTAAAAACTAATGCAAAAACGCATTATTCCCTTGGCAAAAGTGACTGGCTCATGTTTTTCTTCAACTGCCAGAAACATAGCGTGAGGCGACCAGAAAGCTCACGCTTAGACTCAGAACCACCCGCATAAAACATTGCCGTGAACACCACGTAGACCCGTCTGGACCAAGGTAGAACCGCAGCTTGGTTTCTGACAGATATTCCCTCAAGTTTGGTGGTCGTCTTCGACCACTAGCCTCTAAAGCCAAGTGCATAGCTGACTCAGTGCCTAGACGCCCGACTCGTATTGTTCACAGTGGCGAGCCTAGCTTGAAAGCCCTTGGCTTGAGTATCCAAACAGAATACTATGAGGTGAATCCATCATGTCTTCTCAGGTACGAGTTGGTCTCTTGAGATTTCTCGGTCGCTTGCAATGCCGTAGCCCACCTTGTTGTGGTCAGACCAGGTCCGGAGGCATGTGTCTTAGCCACTCGGAGCTCTCCCTTGACGAAGCCTGATCCAGGCACGTTGAAGGATGCACCCTTAGCCCAGGATGCATAATTGTGGTAGTCTACTTGTGAGGAAGAGTTGAGAGCCATCCGTGAGCACGGTGTCTATAAGCTTGTCGACCTCCCACCTGGGCGGAAGGCTTTGCAGACCCTTTGGGTCTTTTGCAAGAAGGTGAAGCCCGATGGCACACTCAAGTGCTACAAGGCTTGATTGATAGCCAAGTGTTCTTACAGGTTGAGGATGTAGATTTCATTGACACCTTTGCACCCGTTGGCTACATGAGCATTGCTTCCGTTTTGTTTGGGGTTGCTGGTCACCACTACTTGGAGCAGCACCAGATGGATGCGAACAAGATGTTTCTCCATGGTACCTTAGAGGAGGATATCTACTTGGTCCAACCTCTTGGATTTGAGGTTGGTGATAAGGTCTGGCACTAGTGCAAGGCCTTGTACGGCTTGAAACAGTCACCAAGTGGTGGAACTTGGAGATCACCTGAGCATTGATACGTTTCAGTAACATTTGGAGTAACACTGACCCTTCCCTTTTGTTTGATGGACAGCTAAGAGCTTCACCATCATACTTGTCTACTTGGATGACGTCCTGATTTTGTTTCCTTTGATGAAGACCATTAAGGAGGCCAAGGCAGTCATTCACACTGCCTACTGGATGAAGGACCTTGGTCCTGCAGTTGTTTTTTCTGGGGATGGACATCATGCGTGATCATCAGCAGTGGACAGTCTTGTTGCATTAGGCACGTTACGCCTGCATTGTGGAGGAACAATTTTCTCACCTCCTTGGTGGAGTTTGTATTGCCTCTACCCCCATGTCACCTTACAGCCAGGATGCTCTAAAGGTGGATGATCCAGCAGAGCTGGGGGAGACAGTAGACGTGGCCTTGTACTCGCACCTTATTGGCTCTTTGATGTACTTGGTCACTACCACACGGCCTGACGTTGCCTTTGCCATCAACCTCCTTGTATAGTTTTCATAATGTCCTCGGGTGAGAGCCCTTCACGTGGCTGTGCGCGTGGTGCGGTACGTGGTCTCCACACAATACCTCAGACTCTGTTTTAGACGGTAGTGTTCGGTGGTAGTTGAAAGCTACATAGACAGTGAGTGGGCATGGTGTCCTGATGGGCACAAACAAACAGGCTGCATGTTTCTGCTTGGTGGCACCAGTGTGTCGTGGTGTAGTGGCAAGCAGATTTGTATCGCACGTTGCTCATCAAGGGCTGAGTATGTTGCTTTAGGAGCTGAGGATGCTGAAGCGGTGTGGAAGCAACTTCTATTTTGCTAGTTGCGTCTGTTTGTGCCTTGTGTCATTATGCGCTCTGACAACTAGTGTGCTCTTTCCATTGCAGAGAAATGTTGGTGTGTTTCATGCACGTACAAAGCACAATGTTGTTGAGCATCACTTTGTACATGATCGTGTGGAGCGACAGGCGATCTCTGTCATATAGGTCGGCAAAGACATGTAGCGGGCTGACTTATTGACCAAGGCACTTGCGCGCGAAAAGTTCATGATGACCATTTTGTCTGTCGGGATTCGCCCTTTGCCTGAGAGTGTATAAGAGTAGGATGTGTGAGCCTGGACTGTGCATCATCTTGTTGCATACCCATGTCAATTCTGCACGTGTATGGACATGCGTACCATCAGGTCATGGTGGAGTGTTGTAATGTGATCATCTCCGTCTGTTTGCATAGCTAACTATAGCCACTTGGCCATCTCCATGCTCGTGCAGGTACTTGATGCGGATGCAGCAGGCATCGGAGCACTGACAGTTGGTGGCCCCACCCACAAGTAGCTGCCTGTTAGCTGCCATGACATCCCGTGTGCTTGCTAGGATGCTCTGTAGTTTTTTTTGCAACCAATAGAGTTGACTCAGTGGACTGGCTTCTAAGCCCGATTTGCATGTTTTGCATTGTCTATCCATTGATTGATGCCAAACCTGTGCGTGCCAGCAGTTGTAGCGTGTGGCTCAAGATTACGCATCTGTAGGCTCAAATGGTGTTACGTCTGAATAGTTATGTGTAGATTCACGGCCAGAGTAATGGTTTTGGGCCGGTTTGGGGACAAACTGACACTTCTACGTGCTTAACCCGCCGTGCACCGCGGCAGGTATTTATGCTGTGTACTTTTCAGGTGTCATCTCTCTCTGCATTACTAATCTTTTGGAGCTTATGAGAATTTGTGCTTCTCCCTAGCCTGAATCTTGCTATTCCTTGCACTTGCTTGCTTGCTAGTGTGCCTACTGGCTGGACATTGTCGCCACGTCAGTAGCAGCAAGGTTAGGAAGCTTCCTAGCAATTTCTCAAAGGATGGGGGTTGCGTGGTGCTTACGTGGGAGGTACGAGAAACACTTTGCGCTGAAAGGGAATCTGATGGGCCTTACTATTGCGAGGCCCAGCAGATGCACGTAAAAGAAGTAAAACCCTAAACCCAGAATGTAATTAGGGGTCGGGTTTGAAAGTATTTTGCTTGCAAACTGGGGGTGGTTTGTGTGCTGTGAAACAAGATTAAAAAACATGAAATGGACACATTCTCTTGATTGCGATGGAGGGCTGGCCCTTTTTTTCAAAACACAAACCTCCTATTACAATGCAGGGTTTCATGTTTTGCGCGGGCTCCACACGCGCAAAACATACAAACCCATGAATAGTAATAGGGGGTTTGCGCGTTGAAAAAAAATTAAAAATAAGGATATTCGCTCCATTGCTATCTTGTGAGGGAGTGACGGTTGTGATGGAGCGACGGTCACATGACCCTCGTCACCATGCTGGATCAGCAAAGCAGGTCACTGACCAAGCATGGCGAGCAAGGGTCAGATACCTCGTTTTTCCTTTTAATACTCGCATACTATTTCAAAATTCTGGCTGGTGGGTATGCCATCATTCTACTGCGCACAGTGCGGGTATCCGAGCTGATTCACCCTACATAGGAACCCTTTCAGAATTGGGTTTGGATGCAAAAAAGAAATCACGATTGGTTGGCGTCAGTGACACTGCTGTTTTTTGTTTTGCAGAATTCAATGATGGACAAAACTACCAAAGGTGTTTTTTTCAGAACTGCCTTGATGTAAGGTCACTGCCTCATTTTGTGGTTAATCTCCAATGCCGTATTACATCCTCACGAAGTGGAAGCATGTAAAGAAAGGATTGCTTAAACAAAAAGATGAAAACATAGGTCAGGCCTGTCGTGATGATTGTACAATACATGTGCAATCAGGAAAGGCTGGCTGACCTGTTCCGCGACCAAAGCTAGGACGTCGAGTGATTCTTGATGAAAACACGTAAAGAAACAATCAACCTACTCCCATAATGAACATGCCAAAGAATTCATCCTATTAAGCACGTCATGGGCATCTCCACCGTTCTTTCTAAATACATAATGGAAATTATTGAAATAGTAAATTACACTATTACTTTCAAGCCAAGCAATGATGTAGCTTTGGAAGGAGCAGCGAGTCGTGACGACTCAGGCAAGGAAAGACCACTCCGACGAGGGAGGATGGATATTCAGTTTTACAACAATGACTTTTTCTGAGCTTGTCTAAGCCTTTTGACACAAAGTCCAAGATTCCACGTTACATTTCATACCGGAGCTAGAACGACCGCTGACCTCATCGCTCATCGCCATCCTATTGTGTAGTTTGTCACGTTGCACGGGGAGAAGTGTGCCCATCAACAAGTTATTGACCCACTTTGCAGTTGCACTTATGAAATGCTGTCTACCACTACTCCACATCAACCCACTCTTACATTCTCACCCCTCCTAACATTGGACAACCTACTTCAGCCCCAACTACTCCAACCTTCCAAAACCTCTCTCTCTCTCTCTCTCTCTCTCTCTCCCTCTCTCTCTCTCTCTCTCTCTCTCTCTCT
>SZWC01000729.1:310612-329792 GCA_023375785.1 Penium margaritaceum
ACCACCTCACCAGTCCGCCAATTGGCGCATCCACTGACCGCCAAGTGGCGCACTCTCCTCATGCATGGAGAAATGTCTAAGAAACTTCCCCTGTGCTAGAAGGTCAAAAAACCTCCTGCGCACATCAAGGCTCGATCGCAGGACCTGTTGTCCCTAAGTCCAACATGCTATCCATTGCGCTACACTTCTGGTGTCTCGCTTGGACTTGCACCACGAACAAGGTCTGGGGGACTTACTACAAGGGAGCAGTGCATGCCCAACCTGTCCGTCAAGCCATAGCAGTGGCCATGGGGCATAGAAGAACAACACTAGTAAGATACGACACGGCACGTTTAGACATGACATCCAATTGTCCGTAATCCATTGGTAGAAGAAACACAAAAGGTCTCCTCTGTCCTATGGATTGCGTATCAATGAGAACATGTCACAATAGAGGGATATCATAGGGAACCCACACAAAACAGAACGATACGATACAATGTGACATGACACAACACGATACGATGCAACATGACACGACACAACATGAGATGACACAACACAACATGACACGACACAACATGACATAACAGGTTACGACATGACATGACACAACACAACATGAAACGATACAACATGACACAGCATTGAAAAACGCACCACAACACAAAACAACACGACATGATTGGAAAAAGCATAAGACGGCACAACACGATATGACACGTAATGATATGACACGACCCAACACGACACAAAACCACAGAACACAACATGACACGACAAGAAAGGACATGACACGACACGACACGACACACCATGACACGAAACCGCATGTCACAAAAAGATATGAAATGATTTGACAGGACACAACACGACACTACATGAAACAACAAAACACAAAACAAAACGATACGATGCGATAACACATGATATGCCATGACATAAGATGGCACGACACGACATGTCACTTCACAACACAGCACAATCCAACATGACACTACATGAAATGATATGACATGGCACGACACAGCACAGCACGACACGACACGATATGATATGATATGATGCGATAAGTCAGGACATTCCACGGCATGAGACAGCATGACACGATAACTTCATGTCATGATGCCACACGTTATGAAATGACACGACATGACACAACACGACATGACATGACACGACACGACATGACACAACATGACATGACATGACACGACACAAAACAACACGACACAAAATTTCATGACACGATACGACACAAAAAAAATGATACGACATGGCACAACACAATACGACGTGACAAGATGCAACACGACACGATACAACATGACACAAGATGACATGATTTGACATTATTTGATATGATGCTAGACACAACATGCTACGACATGAGATGGCACAACACGGAACGACACATCACAAGACAACACGACATGATACAACATGACATGGCACAACATGACATGCCACCACGGTTCAGACGACACCACATGACAAGGCACGATACGACGCGATGAGCAGGACACCATGTAGCACACCATGGTATGGAAAAACAAACCACAACATGAATGGACACAGAACAACACAACATGATACGACAGGACACACCACGACACGACATGATTCAAACCAATAGGACACAACACAAAACGACATAACATAACACGGCACAACATGACATGACACGACACAACACGACACGACACGGCACGACACAATAAGACATGACACGCCAAAACATGACACGACATGACACAACACAACACAAAAAAACACAACACAACACAACACAACACAACACAACACAACACAACGCAGCACGACACAACACTACATGAAACGACACAAAAGGACACGAAATGACAAACGACACAACACGACATGACATGACACGATGCGACAAGAATGGAAACAACACAAAACAAAACGACACGACACGACATGACACAAAATCATATGACATGATACAGCATGACACGATACAACATGACATGACACGGCACGACATGACATGAAACAACATGACACGACACGAAACTACAGAACACGCCACGCCACAACACGATAGGACTTGATGTGACACCACACAACACGACACAACATGACATAAAATGACATGGCATGGCACAGCACAGCATGGCATGGCACGGCACGGCACAGCACGGCATGACATTCCATGACACAAGACAATATGACATAAGATGCCATGACACGACACAACATGACAAGACACAACACGGCACGACACAAAATGACACAACATGGTATGAGACGCTACCACATGACACGATACTGGATGATATGACACAACACGACATGCACAACATCCCATTGTACGTGATCCATCGTACAAGAAGCATTTAGGTAGTCTCCATCCTTTGGATTATGTATCAACACAAACACATCACGATAAATAATTGTGGTTCAACATGAGACCTCATGACGTGAAAACATTTACACGAGACAACTCAACATGATACAACATGACATGAAATGACACAACACAACATGTCACATAACTACACAACACGATACGACCCAAAACAACACAACACGGCATGATGCGACATGAGACAAAACTACAAAACATGATGCAATACGCCACACAACCTCATGACACGACACAATATGACACACCACAACACAACATGACACAACATGACAGGACACGAGACAACATGAATGACATGAAAAAATATAACACAACACAACATGACACAACACTACACAACACGACACAATACGACATGACACAATATGAAAATTCACCACATGAAACGTTCTAGCACGATACAACACCAAAAGACATGACATCCCATTGAATGTAATCCATTGGTAGAAGAATCATGTAGGTCTCCACTGTCCTTTGGATTACGTATGAACACATCACAATAAAGGGATATGATGTGACACCACATGGCATGGCAGGATACGATATGACATGACACGACATGACACGGCATGACACAGTACGACATGACACTACATGACATGACAGGTGATGACACAGCACAAGACGACACAAGTTGATACAACATGACAAGGTATGACACAATATACCATAACAGAAAATGACATAACGTGATTGGACATAACATGAAACAACATGGCACGACACGACACGACAACACATGACACGACATGGCACGACATGACACGACATGACACGACACAACACGACATGACACAACACAAGAAAACACGAAAAGACACAATACAATATGACACAACACAAGACAAAAAAAACACAAAAGAACACAAAATGCCATGATATGATGCGATAAGCCACAATATGCCACGACATGAGATAGCACGATACGAAATGTCACGTCACGACGTGACACAATCTGACATGATACTACATGACATGACATGCCACGACATGACACGACAGGACACATCACAACATGATACGATATGATATGATACGATAAGACAGGATATGCAGTGGAATGAGACAGCATGACACCACATGATACGTCACATCACGACAATGTATGACGCGACATGAAATGACACGACACGAAATGACATGACACGACACGTCATGACACAATATGACATGACACAAAATGACACGACACAACACGATGTGATGAGATGCAACACGACACAATACAACTTGGCAGGACACGACATGATATGATATGATGTAAGGCACGACATGCTACGACATGAGACGGCACAATACGACGCAACACTTCAAAAGACGACACGACACCAAATGACACAATATGACACAACACAACACGACACCACATGATACCAGACGGCACCACATGACAGGACATGACACGAGGCGATACAATGTGACGAGCACGACATGACATGACACACCACGACATGAAAAAATACACCACAATATGACAGAACATGACATGAGTGGAAACAAAATGACACAAACCTTTACAACAGGATACACCATGACACGACAGGACACAACAAAATACAACACAACACAAAAAAACTAACATGACATGACATGACACAACACGGCACGACATAACACGACGCGACACAACACGACACAACACGATACAACACAACACGACACGACAAAACATGGCACACCACGACGTGGTATGACATGACATGACACAAGTCAACATGACAGGAAACGATAAGACATAAAACGACATGACACAACACACCAAAACACAAAATGACACAAAATGACGGGAAAGAACGCGACAAAAACACAACACAACGTGATAGGATACACCACGACACGCCTTGGCAGCGCACAACACAGAATAACAGGATATGATATGAAACTAAAAGTCAAGACAAGACACGACACGATATGATGTGATAAGGCACAACATGTTACGACATAAGACGACATGACATGGCATGTCATGTCACGACATGAAAAAGATTGATGTGACACTTCACGACACGACACGGCATAATACAACACAATATGATATGATTCAAAAGGAGATGAAATTCCACCACATGAGATGGCACGACATGATATGTCACAACACGATACAACACAACACGACACAAAGTTTCATGACATGACGCAACATGACACAACACGACTTGTCGCGACACGACATGACAGGATATGACGCGACACAACATGACATGACACGACACAACACGACCAGACACACCACAACACAATATGGTACAATGCAACAAGACACAACATGCCATGACATGAGACGATACGGAATTAGAGGTTAAGGAATGACACGACACGATACAATATGATGCAACACAACGCGACGTGACGCGACATGACGCGACGTGATGCGATACAACACTGCATGACACCGTACAACATGATACGACATGACACTACAATACATGACACAACAGGATACGACACAATAGGATATCATGATAAGACACGACACGTCACTACATGAGATGACACGACAGGACATGTCATGACACGTCACAACACGGTATGATTCCACACAGAACGAAATGATACATCATGACGCAACATGACACGCCACGAGATGACACAACACGACATTGTCAACCTGCCTGAGGCAACGGTCTAGAAAACGGATTCCGACACAATGGTTCCCACCGACTGCTCTTGGTATTGCAACCAAGAGATGATATCACCCTTAGAGCCAAGATTCCACACTGAGCAGTTTATAGGAATCACTTCCTTGCACTATGTCCTTAACACCTGGTCACTTTCGCGCGAGGAGCAGAATTCCGGGGCTTAGACCAACCAATGCTTCTTTAGTGTCTGCCTCTAGTGGACAACTCTGTGCGGAGTCTCAAAGGTAAGAACAGTACTCAATGACAGGCAACTGACACATTCTTATACTCCTAGAGACAGCCTCTAGCCTAGGCGCGCAGTGGCTCCTTGGATGAGCCACTTTGGGGGCAATCTGGATTGCGTCATCCCCCCTGCCTACATGGCGCTCCCAATGACCGCCAAGTGGCGCCAACCACCAGGAAGGACCTTGGAATGTTCTCAGATGTCTCTTAGAACTTTCCTGTCCCCCTTTTTGTCACAAAGAATATAAGTCGCTGGGCTGGGATTTGACCCAGCGACCTCTCGCTCCAGAGACTAACTCTGGAATGTCTAAGCCACAAGGAGTTGGCCGAGGTAGTATTTGCTGGCTATACTATCCAGATTAGACCAAGGGGACTTGCTCCAAAGGAGGAGTGCATGCCTTGTCCGTCCTGTGCCTGTCCAAACATCAGCCATGGACAAGGAGCATATCAGGTCAACAAACTCTCCCTTGTCCCTCAGACCATTAGTTGTGAGATCTCTCCTCTCTCCAGCAGTCTTGGCCTCAGTCTCCGTCCGCTCGGACATGCATCGGTATGTTGACCATACCGATGCATCGAGTACCTGCAGAGTGCAATTCACTGTCCAGCGCCTTTGTCATGCAATCTGCGAGCATCTTCTTGGTCTCCACATGTTCCAGGTCCACGATCTCCTTTGCGACCAGGTCGCATGAGTAGTGGTACCTGATGTCGATGTACTTGGTCCGCCGGGAGATGACATCATCCTGTGCCATTTTCATGGCGCTCTTGTTGTCGATGCGGACCTCTGTTGCCTCCGTTTGTGGCACTTTCATCTCAGTGAGAAAACTGCGTAGCCACTATGTCTCCTTGCATACTTCTGACAGAGCGATGTACTCTACCTCAGCGGTAGAGAGGGAGACACAGTCTTGCTTTCTGCTTGCCCAAGAGACTCCACCACTGTTTAGGAGGCACACAAAGCCCGAGGTGGACTTTCTATCTTTGATTCTTCCTCCCCAGTCGGCGTCTGTGTAGCACAGCAGCCGCAACGGGTCAGATCCTTCTTGGCCTCCAAACTGGAGTCCCATGTGTCGGGTCTTCTGTAGATAGCGCATGATGCGCTTGACTGCTTGCCAGTGCTGTGGCTCTGGATTGGCCACAAACATGCTCACTTGTCCCACAGCATAGCAAATGTCAGGGCGTGTTCCTACCATGCCATACATGAGGCTGCCAACAGCAAACTGGTAGAGAATGTTCTCCATGTCACGCCTATCTGCTTCCGTGCTGGGGCTCATGGAGGAGGAGAGCTTGATTTCTGTTATCATGGGTGTGCTGATGTGATTGTGGTCCTTCGTGTTGTGCTTGGGGACCTCCATGATGTATTTGGTCTAGTTCAGCTCGATGGTGCCTGCTGCTCGATTGCGGTAGACGGCTATCCCGAGGTAGAACTCAAGCGGACCCATGTCCTTCATCTTGAACCTGTTGCTGAGATCTGTCTTTAGCTTGTTCAACAGCTTGACTGATGATGAGCAGATGATCAGGTTATCCACGTACAATGCAACCAGCATCAAGCCTTGCTCATCCTCCCGCACATAGACACTAAGGTCATTCTGGCAGTGCGTGAATGTGAGCCCGGCCATGAAGTCGTCCATCTCCTTGTACCACATCCTTGGGGCCTGTTTCAGCCCGTAGAGTGCTTTGACCAGTTTGCAAACCTTGCTCTCTAGAGCTTTCATTCCCTCGGGCACTTCCATCACCACTTCTTTGTCTAGCTTCCCGTAGAGGAAAGCTGTCTTCGGGCACTTTCATCTGGTGGACCTCCAGATCATTTACAGCAGCGATGCCCAACATGGATCTGATGGAGGCAAAGGTGACGACAGGCGTGAAGGTCTCCTTGTACTCTGAGTTTGCACGTTGGAAAAACCCCTTCGCCACAACTCTTGCCTTGTACTTGTCGATAATACCATTCTGCTTGAACTTTTTCCGGAGTACCCACTTTGACTCCACCACGTGCGCATTTGGGGGCCTGTCCACCAGAACCCATTATCTGTTCTCTTCAATGGATGCGAGTTCGCTATCCACTGCCTCCTCCCACTTGGCCGCATCTGGCATGCTCATAGCCTCCGTTACGGTCACAGGCTCTCCTTGAGCCAGGCATGACCAGCTGAGTCCGGTCCATTCTGCACTCTCAGCATCGTACTTGGGCGGCGGTTTCTTCTGGCGCGTACTACGCCGGAGTGTTGTTGATGGTACTTCAAGGCTTAGTTGCTTCTATTTCTCCTATGCTGCCAGTGATCCGTTGTTTGAGGAAGAGCCACCAGCCTCAGAGTTTGACTCAGAGGCCTCAAACGACGGGGACTCAGTATCAGAGTCCATCGTTGTGTCAGCCTGCACAGGCACTCTCCCAGTAATACCATCCTTCACCGGCACCATCTGCCAGTTTTCTGGTGCCTGATCACCTGACTCGAGCAACACAACCCACTCTCCTGATTTGGGAGCATGGACAGGGTCCAGCGACTCTCCCTTGCCGAACGTCCTTTCATCAAACTCGACATCTCGGCTCCTGATGAGCTTTCCAGTCGCTTGGTGGTCGGATATGACACCGCCTTGTGTGCGGTGTCATATCCGACCATTACACACTTACAAGCACGCGCATCCAGCTTGCCACTTCCTTCTCCTGCTTGGACCTTTGCCCAGGCAGTACAGCCAAAGACCCTCAAGTGTGAGGCATCTGGCTTCTTCCCTATCCAAACCTCCTGTGGCTAAGGCTGCACACCGGTACGGAACCGCGGTTCTGGGAATGGAACCGGAACCGCGGTTCCAGTTCCAGCTCAGAACCGGAACCGCGGTTCTGGTTCCGGAACCGCGGTTCCTCATGGAACCGCGGTTCCAGTCACGGTTCCACAGAAGTTCCTCTCGTACGCAAGGAACATGAAGCATAATCGGCTACCACTATCAGGTTTTTAATCCAAAAATACAAGGATAAAGACCTTCAACACTCCTTAACTGTACGTGGGTAATTGATTAGAGTACTCACATGGCCTCAAAGGGTGCCACATCAGAGAAGATATCCTAAAACCTCCCCCCTCCCCACACATTATCTCCTCCAAATACCTGGGCTAAGGAACCTCGGTTCCTGGACGGTTCCAAAATCTTGGAACCGGAACCGCGGTTCCGGTTCCGGAACCGGAATCGCGGTTCCAGAACCGCGGTTCCTGGAACCTGTGTGCACCCTTACCTGTGGTGTCCTGAGCTGCTTCTCTTGCTACTTCTTACCACGCTTTCCAAGCGCGGCTGCCGGAGTGAGATTCACAAGGTAGAAAGCAGTTCTTCGAGCTTCAACCCAGAAGCAAGGTGGGAGTTTGGCGTCGAAGAGCATGCTTTGTGTCATGCCGAGGATAGTCTGGTTCATCCGCTTGCAAGGCCATTGCTCTGGGGGGTGTAAGGCGTGGTGGTCTTGTGGTTGATGCCGTGTTGGCTCAACCAGCCTTTGCACGTCTCGTACTCACCACCGTTGTCTGTGCATAGTGCCTTGACCTTCTTGCTTGTTTGCCGCTCTACCATTGCGAAAAACTCTTGCAGCTTCTCCTTGACCTCTGCCTTCTTCTTGAGGAAGTAGATCCACATCTTGCGACTCTGGTCATCGATGAAGGTCAAGAAATACTTGCTGCCGCCGTTCGAAGGGGTGCGGAATGGTCCGCACACATCAGAGTGATTTATGTCCAAGATTGCTGCCGCACGTTGCCCATTACGCTGAAAGGGCTTTCTCTTTGCCTTGCCTTGGAGGCATGGCTCACATAGCTTTTTGCACTTTCCCTCATCCTTGGCCTTGCATCCCTCCATCCCATGAACCACTTTGTGCTCCTGCATAGCTTGCAGTGTGCTGTCGGCCACATGGCCAAACCGCCTGTGCCACAGCTCAGCATCTGTGTCGGTGGAGTTGGCCGCCACGGTGATGGCTTGTGGTGCAACATCAGGCTTTTGAGACTTGGGCTCTTCAACTGCCGCATATCCCTCATTTGTACTCTCAAGGGATTTGGTCTGGAGCACGTAGAGCCCATCAACTCTTGGGACCTGTGCGACAAAACTCTCCTTGGGATAGGAGATCTTGATGTCCTTGTTCTTCACAATCACGGCCGCCTCCTCCGTGAAAACGACGGTCATGTCCTAGTCCGTGATTTTGGACACTGACAAGAGGTTTGCCACAAAATACGGCATGTAGACGACGTTCTCCAGCTTCAAGTCTTTTTCAGCACCGTTCACGTTGATGCTGATCAACTTATCTCCCTTGCCTTGCGCATGGACAGACTGCCGTTGGCACACCTCAAGCGACGTTCAGTGTCCCCAATGGAGATGAACCCATCCTTCTCCCTTGAACAGTGGTGGTTTGTGCCAAAGTCGAGCCCGTAGGCTCCACGCTTGAGCAGTGCCGCTCCCTTGGTTGTCGGCATGCTCTCAGCCATCATGTTCGTCAACTCCTTTCCCTTTCCTTTGTCCTCATATCTACCACCATGATCTCCGTCTTCCTTCTTGAGAGCCCTGCACTCCCGTGCCCAATGTCCAGGCTTGCCACAGTTATGGCACTTCCAAGGATGCTTTGAACTCTTTCCACCGCCGCCATTGCCTTTTCCTCCACCGCCACCGCTTCCGCTGCTGCTCTAACCAGAAGAGGAATTGTTGCCATGACCACCGTACTGTGCAGCATAGGCTGAAATGTTAGCCTCACTACCGCTGCGACGCATGGCCTCGTTGCGGACGTACTCGGACACTGCCCCATACATCAAATCCTCCTCCTTCCAACCGCCAAAGACAGTGATCAGAGGACCCTAGGTTTTCAGGTAGCACCATGAGGAGGATCATGGCCTGCATGTTGGTGTCGATTTCCCAGTTCATTTGGGTCACTTGCTGTAGCAGTCCTTGAAACTGCAACAGGAAGTGCAGAATCGACTCTCCCTTGCTCACCCTCATCAAAATCAGCTTTTGTATGATGAAGAGGTGATTTGCAAGAGCCATTGATTGGTGTACACGTGCAAACTTCTCATAAGCCTTTGATGCATGTGTGATATCTTGGAGGTGGACATGTTGTGACTCATGCACTGATGTCACAAGAATCGCAAGCGCCATGTCAATTTTGACACTCCACACTTCATATCCAGGGTCTGTTTTTGGAGGTTCAACCTCTTCTCCAAGGAACATCTTCAAGTAGCTACGCACCCTCATGATAATCTCAAATTGCCATATCCACAAGGGAAAACCAAACCCTGTGAACTTTGACATCCCACCATTGACCTGCTCGAGAGTGAGCGTCGCAGGTGTCGTCATACTGCTTCTCTGCTTCTCTGCTTCCATGCTTCGTTGAGGTCGATGTAGGCTGATGTAGGCTGTTGTCTGCTACCGGTTAAGAAGGTACAGAATTGTCGCTTACCCCTTAGCCGTTGATCACAAAGAAGATGGAGCAGATGGAGCTGATAGAGCTGATGCGCGCTGCAAGACAGAGAGGGCGAGAGAGTGCGCAGAAGCTTGCCTTACAACTAGTCAGTGTGGGCCCATAACCCTTTGTCAACTTGCCTGAGGCGACGGTCTAGAAAACGGATTCCGACACAATGGTTCCCACCAACCGCTCTTGGCATTGCAACCAAGAGATGATATCACCCTCAGAGCCAAGGTTCCACATTGAGCAGTTAATAAGAATCACTTCCTTGCACTGTGTCCTTAGCACCTGGTCACTTTCGCGCGAGGAGCAAAATCCTGGGGCTTAGACCATCCAATGCTTCTTTCGTGTCTGCCTCTAGTGGACAACTTTGTGAGGAGTCTCAATGGTAAGAACTGTACTCAATGACACACAACTGAAAGGTTCTTATACTTCTAGAGCCAGCCTCTAGCCTAGGGGTGCAGTGGCTCCTTGGATGAGCCACTTTGGGGGCAATCTAGATTGCGTCATCCCCCCTGCCTACATGGCGCTCCCTGTGACCGCCAAGTGGCGCCAACCACCAGGAAGGACCTCGGAATGTTTTAAGATATCTCTTAGAACCTTCCTGTCCCCCTTTTCGTCACAAAGAAGATTAGTCATCGGGCTGGGATTTGACCCACTAACCTCTCGCTCCAGAGACTAACTCTGGAACGTCTAAGCCACAAGGAGTTGTCCTAGGTAGTATTTGCCGGCTATACTATCCAGATTAGATCAAGAGGACTTGCTCCAAAGGAGTAGTGCATGCCTGTCTGTCCTGTGCCTGTCCAAATATCAGCCATGGACAAGGAGCATATCAGGTCAACAAACACAACAGGACATGACATAACACAGCATGACAAGACAAGACACAACACGCCACGACACGACATGAAATGACATGACATGACACGACACGACACGACATGACACAACACGACATGATATGATGAGATGTGATAGGAAATTGTATGATGCAAAATTAGATGGCACAACGCGACAAGTCATGTCACAACATGACATGACAGAACATGACACGTCACAAAACGATACGATACGATACGCCACGACACAACACACCAAGAAATGACCCAACACGACACATCAAGACATGGCATGGAACGACATAAAACGACACAACCCTACAAGACACGACACGACTTGACAGGACAGGACAGGACAAAACACAAAAAAATGACTTAAACACCACACGACACTGTATAAAACAACAAGTCACCACACAATTTGTCAGGACACAAAATGACATAACACAAGATGACACCCCATTGTGTAAAAACCATTGCAAGAACAAAAAAAAATATGTTTTATCCGTCCTTTGGATTACATGGAAACATCACAATGAAGGGATATGATAGTACATGATAGGATACGACATGACATGACACGACATGACACAACATGACATGACATGACATGACATGACAGGACACCACATGACACCACACGACATGACAGGAAACGACATGGCATGACATAAAATGACACAACACGACATGACACGAAACTTGACAAAACAACACGATGTGACAAGACATGACATGACACTACACGACATGACACGACATGACATGACATAACACGAGACGACACGACACAATATGACATAACACGACACGACACGACACGACACGAAACGGCACGACAGGACACGATAAGATACAACACAACACGATACAACACGACACAACACGACACAACATAACATGACTCAACTCCACACAACACAACACAGCACGACACGACACGACATGACAGGACACAACATGGCACGACCTCCACGACATGCCAAATCATACCATGCCACGGCATACCATGCCACACCATGCAATGCCACAACATGACACGACACGACACAACACGATACGACATGACATGACACGACACGACAAGACATGACACGACACGATACGACATGACATGACACAACATTTCACCTCACAATATGACACAGCATGATACGACACATCATTACATGACACCCACTGTAGGTGATCTATTCTTAGAAAAAACAACACAAAATTTCATGACATAGCATGACACGATATGACACGACATAACGTGACGCGACATTACACAACATAGCATAAAACGACACGACACCACATAGTAGGAAATGACATTTATGCCACAATACAACATGACAAGAAATTGCACCACACAACATGACACTGTACCACATGACATGACACAATGCAAGAAAGGTGTTACTTGAGACATGAGGATAAGACATCACACAATACAACATGAAACAAAACGACACAAAGCAACAGGACACAACATGGCATGACAAAAGACAAGAGGAATGGACATGACACCACACGACACGACACGACACGACAGGACACAACAGGCAACGACACGGCACGACACGACATGACACGACACGGTATGAAACAACATGACATGACAAGACATGCTCATGAGACGACACAACAAATAACAAAATGAAACGAAAGGACATGACATAACACCACGCGACACCACACGACGTTACACAACACGATACGACATGACATGACAAAACACGACATGACAGGACACAGCACGACAAGACATGACACAACATGACACAACATGACATGGCATGACACGACACCACACCACACAACATGACATGAAGCGACAAGACACGACACGGCACATCTCGACATCACAGTGTAGGTCACTACAGAATACGACACAAAACGATACAGCAAAATACAAAGTGACATCCCATTTCACGTTTTCCATCCTTAGAAGGAAAATGTAGGTCTTCTCTCCATCCTTTGGATCACGTATCAATGAGGACACATCACGGTAAATGATATGATATGGCAAGACACAACACGACATGAAGTAACACAAAATAACACATTACGACATGTAATGGAAAAATGCATCATGGCACAGTATCCTACATCACAGTACTACATGACACAACATGGCAGAGCACGGTACGGTATGGCACAGTACCACACGACATGATATCCCACAATATGACATGACACGACACTACATGATGTTGTACTTCTATGCCCCATGGCCACTGCTCTGGGTTGACGGACAGGTTGGGCATGCACTGCTCCCTTGGAGTAAGTCCCCCAAACCTTGTTCGTGGTGCAAGTCCAAGCGAGACACCAGAAGTGTAGCGCAACGGATAGCATGTTGGACTTAGGGACAACAGGTCCTGCGATCGAGCCTTGATGTGCGCAGGAGGTTTTTTGACCTTCTAGCACAGGGGAAGTTTCTTAGACATTTCTCNAGGTGAACATCGGCTGAAGGGGTAAGCAACGGATCTGCATCCTAAAACCGGTAGCAGACATCAGCTAACATCAGCCTACATCGGCCTCAACGCAGCAGAGACGTGGGAAGCAGATAAGGGCAACAAAAATGGTTGACCCATCAGGAGGAGTGGGGACTGCCGCAGGGCAGTCCTCAAACTCAACAGTGGCTACCACAGGGCAGACCACTGGAGCAAATGTGAGTGCTATGTCACTGCCGCAAGGTCTTGGACCCTTGGGAGGAATCCCCATTTTTGAGGGGATTGACTTCCCCCTTTGGAGATGGCAGTTTGAGCTGGCGATGAAAGTGTGCGGCTTCATCAAACTACTGAAGGGAGAGGAGCAGGTTCCCACGGAAGGCACATCCGAGCATGAGGCATGGATGGATCGAAATGACATTGCCATGTCATTCCTCAGCAACGCAATTGGTAAGAAGTATGTTCCCATCATTGCCGGGTACACGCTGGCTTCCGAAGCTTACGACAAGCTCAAGCGCGTGCACCAATCCACCTCCCTTGCGAACAGATTATTCATCCTACAATGGCTGATCAGCATGCGGGTGAATGAGGGCGAATCAATCCCCGATTTCCTACAGGAGTTTGAAGGACTCCTTGGCGAGGCTCGCCAGATGAACTAGGACCTTGACGAGAACATGCAAGCCATGATTCTCCTCATGGCGCTAGCGGAGAGCTGGAGCCCGATGATCACCGTCATGGGCGGCTGGCAGGAGGACGACCTGACGTACACGGCAGTGTCTGAGTACGTGCGAAACGAGGCCATGCGCCGCAGCGGAAGTGAGGCTAATTTCTCAGCCTATGCCGCACGCTACGGTGGCCGCGGGAGCAAAGGGTCAGCCTCTGGTCAGAAAGGCAGCAGCGGAAGCGGTGGTGGCGGAGGCAACAATGGTGGCAAGGCTCCCAAGCGACAGGGTAACTGCCACAACTGCGGCAAACCTGGGCACTGGGCAAGAGAGTGCAGATTGCCAAAGAAGGAAGACAGCGGAAGCGGTGGGAACAAAGGCAACAAAAAGGGTGGCAAAGAAGCTACCAACATGATGGCACAGAGCACGCCTCCAAAAAAAGGAGCGGCGCTGCTCAGGCCAGGAGCTTTTGGGCTTGACTCCGGCACCGATCATCACTCTAGCAACGACCAGGCTGGATTTGTCTCCATCGGCCCCACCGATCGGCGGTTCAGATGCGCAAATGGTAGCGTCGTGAACGCAAAGGGCGTGGGTGACAAGCTGGTGAGCATCAGCCTCAATGGTGCGGAGAAGGATCTACGGCTACGTGACGTGGTCTACATGCCCTCCTTTGCGGCAAACCTTCTGTCCGTGTCAAAAATAACGGACAACGACATGACGGTGGTGTTCACGCAGAAGAAGGCGGTCATCGCGAGAAATGAAGACATCAAGGTCCTCTACGCCAACAGAGATCTCGTAGCACAGGTTCCACGGGTTGACGGACTCTACGTACTGCAGACAACGGCAGCAAAGAGCTCGGAAAAGGAGGGCCATGCGGGTGCAGCGGAGGCAGTGGTCTCGACACCCACGCAGGAGAGCACACCAACGAAAACTGAAAAAGCATCCTCTGCCGCAAAAGACGAAGACGTTGATCTGTGGCATAGACGCTTTGGGCATGTGGCAAACAGCACACTCCAAGTCATCCAGCAACAACAGCTGGTCCGTGGCATGGATGGTTGCAAGAAGGATGCGGTTGGATGTGGCATCCTGTGTGAACCTTGCCTCCAAGGCAAGACCAAGCGAACGCGCTTTGAGCGCAATGGTCGCCGCGCAGAATCAGCCCTTAACCTCATTCACACCGACGTGTGCGGACCCTTTCGCACGGCGTCAAATGGTGGTAGCAAGTATTTTCTGACCTTCATAGATGACCACAGCCGCAAGGTGTGGATCTTCTTCCTCAAAGCAAAGGGAGAGGTCAGAGAAAAGTTGCAGGAGTTTGTCGCCATGGTGGAGCGGCAGACCGGAAAGAAAGTCAAAGCGATGCGAAGCGACAACGGTGGAGAGTACGAGGCATGCAAGGGCTGGTTGAGGCAACATGGGATCAGCCACCAGCCCACAACGCCTTACACGCCGCAGAGCAATGGTGTTGCCAAACGGATGAATCAGACCATCCTCGGCATGGTGCGTAGTATGCTCTTTGATGCAAAGCTTCCACCGTGGTTCTGGGCGGAAGCGGCAAGAACGGCATGCTATCTCGTCAACCTGACTCCTGCGGCTGCTCTGGGCAGGCGCGGAAAGAAGAAGGGAAAGCAACAGATGACACCACAAGACGTTTGGTCAGGGAAGAAGCCGGACGCATCACACCTGAAAGTATTCGGCTGCACCGCATGGGCAAAGGTCCAGGCGGGTGAGGGTGCCGGCAAGCTGGATTCAAGAGCACGATAGTGCGTTATGGTGGGCTATGAGACGGCCCACAAGACATATCGCTTGTGGGACCTGGCAGGAAGAAGACTCATCACCAGCCGGGATGTAACCTTTGACGAGAGGAAAACAGGCAAGGAAGAGATGCTTCATCCCACAGAAGCTCCAAAACAGGGAGAGTGGTTGGTGCTGCTAGAGTCAGGAGATCAAGCTCCTGAAAACTGGCAAGTGGTGCCAGTGCGGCAGGCCGTGAAGAAGAGTGGTGTGCCAGGGGGAGCGGCTGCGCAGGCTGACGCAGCGGCGAGCTCCGACACAGAGTCGGAGACGTCCGAGGCCTCTGAGACCAGCTCGGAGGCCAGTGGCTCTTCAAAAGAGGAAAATTCAACTCCAGGGCAGCCAACACCACAGGAGCAACAGCATGGCAAACATCCACCAGCAATGCAACGTCGCAGCACACGACAAAGAAAACAAACTCCAAAGTACGACGCTGACACTGGAAGCTGGACTGGACTGAGCTGGTCCTGTTTGGCTCAGGGAGAGCCGCTCACTGTGGCTGAAGCGCTGGCAAGGCCCGATGCGGCCAAGTGGAAGGAGGCGGTGGACAGCGAGCTCGCGTCCATCGAAGAAAATGGCACATGGGTGCTGGTGGACAGACCCGCTAACGCTCACGTGGTGGGCTCAAAGTGGGTGCTCAGGTTGAAGCGGAAGCAAGATGATAGCATCGACAAGTACAAGGCAAGGGTCGTGGCGAAAGGGTTCTCACAGCGCGCAGGTTCTGAGTACGATGAGACCTTCGCACCGGTCGTCACGTTTGCCTCCATCAGGTCCCTGCTTGCTGTCGCTGCCGCCAAAGACCTTGAGATCCACCAGATGGATGTGAAGACAGCCTTCCTTTATGGGAAGCTCGACAAGGAGGTGCTAATGGAGGTACCGGAAGGTGTCAAAGCACCCGAGGGTAAGGTGTGCAAGCTGGTGAAGGCGTTGTACGGGCTGAAACAGGCCCCACGGATCTGGTACAAGGAGATGGACAGCTTCATGGCTGAGATCTCCTTCGCACATTGCAAAAATGACCCTAGCGTCTATGTGCGGGAGGACGAACGTGGCTTGCTACTTGTGGCGTTGTACGTGGATGATCTTATCATGTGTTCTTCCTCGCAGGAGGCCCTCACGGACCTCAAGAAAAATCTGGCCAGCAGATTTAAGATGAAGGACATGGGACCTCTCGAGTACTACCTCGGGATTGCTGTTCACCGCAACCGCAAAGCAGGCACCATCGAGCTCAACCAGACCAAGTACATCATGGACATCTTGAAGCGCTACATCATGGAGGACTGCAAGCCCGTCAGCACCCCCATGCCCTCCAACCGCAAGCTCTCCTCCTCCATGTCACCAAGCAACGAGGCAGACCGGCGGGAGATGCAAAACACTCCATACCAGTCCGCCGTCGGAAGCCTCATGTATGCAATGGTGGGAACACGACCTGACATTGCTTTTGCAGTGGGTCAGGTGAGCAAGTTTGTGGCCAACCCTGGGCCAGAACATTGGCAAGTCGTGAAGCGGATTTTTTGCTACCTCAAAAAGACTCGGCACGTCGGACTTCGGTTTGGAGGTCTAGAAGGATCAGACTTGCTGCGGCTCACATGCTACACCAACGCGGACTGGGGAGGACGGATTGATGACAGGAAGTCCACCTCAGGGTTTGTTTGTCTTCTCAACGGTGGTGCGTTCTCATGGGCAAGCAGGAAGCAGGACTGCGTCTCGCTTTCTACTGCTGAGGCGGAGTACATTGCACTCTCCGAAGTTTGCAAGGAAACACAGTGGCTTCGCAGTTTGCTTGATGAGATCAAGGCACCACAAGAGGAGGCAACGGTCATCCGCATCGACAACCAAAGTGCCATGGCTATGGCAGAGGACGACATGATCTCCCGGCGTACAAAGCACATCGATATTCGGTACCACTACTCACGTGACCTTATCGCCAAGGGTGTCGTGGAACTGGAGCACGTCGCAACCAAGAAAATGCTTGCGGACTTCTTGACAAAGCCGCTAGACAGCGACTTGCATGTTGCAGGTGCTCGAGGAGTCGGCATGGTGGATGCAAGAGATGAGAACTAAAGACCAAGAAAACTGACATGCACAAACACAACCTAGAGCTACAGGTTCATGCCGAAGAAAACTACCACAGCAGGTGGCCTACGGTGCAAGGGAGAGATTGTTGTTCTTCTATGCCCCATGGCCACTGCTATGGGTTGACGGACAGGTTGGGCATGCACTGCTCCCTTGGAGTAAGTCCCCCAAACCTTGTTCGTGGTGCAAGTCCAAGCGAGACACCAGAAGTGTAGCGCAACGGATAGCATGTTGGACTTAGGGACAACAGGTCCTGCGATCGAGCCTTGATGTGCGCAGGAGGTTTTTTGACCTTCTAGCACAGGGGAAGTTTCTTAGACATTTCTCCATGCATGAGGAGAGTGCGCCACTTGGCGGTCAGTGGATGCGCCAATTGGCGGACTGGTGAGGTGGTTTGGAGTGACCACCCCAAAAGTGTCACTGCCCACACACCTTAGAAGCCAGGCCTAGGACTATATGTACCAGGCTCATTCCTCATTCTAATTACACAATCTGGCCTTAGATGCTCCTCACAGAGTTGTCCAACTAAGGAACAGTATAAAGAAGACACTGGTTGGTCTAAGCCCCAGGAGTTAGTCTTTGACTAGCACCTCGCGCGAAAGTGACCAAGTGTTAAGTGGACACAGTTGCTAGCAAGTGATTGCCTAGGAACTGCTCAGTGTGGAACCGTGATCCTGAGGGTGATATCTTCTCCTAGCTGAAATGCTAGGAGCGGACGGCAGGTGCTATTGTGTCGGCCCT
>SZWC01000729.1:331594-349094 GCA_023375785.1 Penium margaritaceum
CCCCTCTTCCTCTGCATCCCCCTTTCCCTTCCCTTATCCCTATCCTTCACCCTCCCCCTATCCCTCTCTTTCCCCCTCCTCCCCCTCCCCCTCCCATCTCTCTCCACCAACATACAACCTCCTCACTCCTCAGATTCTTGCTCCATAGTTGAACGATCATGGTGTTGTAGATTCTTTCAGCAGTTGATTTGCCACAATCATCCTTACTCAGCATGTCATTTCTTCTCCGTTGTTCTTCTCCTTCACTTCCCCCTTCCTTTCCACTTTCATCTTCGGCCTTGTCATCACGGGAACCTGTGCAGGCTACGACGACAGAGTCCAATCCTCTGCTCCTGACTATGAAATCTCCTATGCCTCTTCTAGTGCAAGGCCCCTCATCCTCATCCTTGTGCATAGTGCAGGTATGGCGTGTCTCATCCTATTGTCCTATTGTGCACTACAGCTCATCCTGTGTCCCAATGTCTTCTTCCACCTCATCCTCGTCTCACACCAGAGTTCATCAATACCACTTCCCCTTCCTCCATAACATAAGATTCCCCATCCATAGCCCAGATCTTTCAGATGTATATGACCCTGATGCTTCATGTGGAGGTGATGGTGAGGAGGAGTCATCATTCTCCTCCACCAACCTGTTAGTGACAACAGAAAACTCCGTCCAAGTCTTCCAAGAGACAAGCCCTCCCATCCCCTGGACTGCTTTCACGGTCAGTGATGGGTTCCTCAGCAAGGTAGCTTTTGATAGCAGCCTCCACGTTGAATTTGCGATGCTTCCTATGGATGAATTTCATCTCACTCTGTGCCAGAATACAGAGCATCTTGTAGCTGTCAATTGAATCATCCTTCTGTCTTTGCAAGCCTCTAGTACCATCCTCCCAAACCTCACATGCATGAACTCAGCGTGATGAGGGCATACATGCTCCTCTCCTTTACTCCTCCTGTTGTTGCTTGACGTATATCACCTCCTCAGCTGCTACAATGAGATATCCTAAGAGAAATCCTGTGGTGCGGGGTGTCTTCCCCCATATCCATTGCCCTTTGCCATGAGAAATATCTCAGCTCATCGTTGCTGAAAAAATCCTTATCCTGTAGCTCCCACTTCATCTTACTGTACTTCCAATGTGTAAACTCCAATGCGCCTGCATCTAGCCCTCCATGAGGATACCTCCGGTCATAGATTTTTGTGTACCTCTCTATGACATGGGTGAGGTGATGTGCCACAGTGCTCTCCACCACCCTTGGTGGTCAAGGTCCAGGGTATAAACCACGCATCGTCCTTTGTACAAACTGTTTGTTTTGTGAGGTCCTTGGCCAAACAGAACGACCTTCTGTAGATACTGCTTTCCTAGCTCCTGTGTCACTTGTATTGAATGGCATAGCACGCGCATCACCCTATCCAGCTAACCCACTCACCATCCTCTGTTTTCCTCTCACCATCATCTGATTCCCTTTCATCAATTTCTGCTTCCATGTCCTCTTCCTTCTGCGCTCCTTTCACTTTCCTTTTTTTCCCCTTCAACCTCATTCTCCCTTACTTTCTCTTCTCTTGCCTTCATTTCCTCTCCCACTTCCTCCTCTAATACTACCTCTACTTCACCCTCTCCCGCATGAACCTCCTTGACACCCACATGAGTTTCTTCTACTCCCTCTTCAATAAAAACCACCGCTTCTCCATCCATAGCATTTTTAGCCATCACCTCCCCATCGTCTTCCACTCCATCTCCTTTTCCCTCACAGGTAGTCCCAAGGTTCACATCATCTCCCCTAGGCATGCCTTCACCAGAATCACCCTCTTCTTCACTCTCCTCCAACCATCGATGTACAATCTTTAAGCAAGGTAGCACGTTGATGCCCTTCTGCAACACACTTGAGTCTTGTTCCATCATTGCTTCCTCGGTTCCAGTTGAATCTGCTTCATCCTTTACCTGTGAGTTGGGGAAGGTCAACGATGTTGGCAGTGCATCCTCCCCTTTCATACCCCAAAGATCCTCCCTCATTTGCCTCTTTCCAAGGTGTTGCTCCTGGCCTGCTGCTGCCAACCACCTTCTACGGATGCAAATAATTCTTGTCATATTGTGTTTCACCCTTGTGAGGTAGTAGGAGTGGAAGTAACTATGACTAGGATGTATATAGTTGTAGAGCCACTGCACCTCCAGCTCAAGCTGCTCATCCACAGTTGGGCCCGGGTGTGCATGGAAACACTCCTCTGCTACATGCTCCTCATTAACTCTCTTCTTTCCTCCCTTGTTCACGCCTTCCTCTCATGCTCCCCCTCTCACCATTGCCAGCTGATGTAACGACCCATGATGTATCCTCCACTCCCTGCCTGCTGTTGCTTGTCCTCCTGTCCCACGCACCATTCCAGCCTCCCACATGGCCAATGGTGCTACAACAAAGATTGTGACCATCTATGGCTGCTCAAGTGGAGGTCGCGCCTTGCATGGCACAATGCCGCACTCAAGTGGCACAAATGCTACTTATGTTGGGAAAAGTCAGAAGTCAACTCCTTCTTGTCCTGGTCAGTGACTATCTTTCCGAGGAAAAACTAGTCGTTACCAAGAAGTAGGTTGTAGCTCATGGCCGCTATCACTGCTACATCCACCTTCAATGTCAATTCATCAATCCAGATGGGAACACCCTTGATCATGCCCCAATGATTGAACTCACTGCCATTGCATACATGGAAGCGTGTGCTGCTTGGCTTGACCACATCCAACAGCCCCAAGAGCCTCGCCAACATCTGGGACGGAGCTGTGGTGCTTGCCCCTGAGTCCACAGTCCCCTTGAACTAGTGCGGGTCATATCAAATAGAGGTAATACACACACAGAAGAAAGGTGTATTCCCCCTACCGCCACTACCTCAGCCATAGTCCTCCTCTCCTCCTCTGCTACCTTCTCCACAGCAATGTCCTCCTCAACAGCTGCAATCTTTGCTGCCACTATTGCTGCTTCCTTCATCACCCCCCTCAGCCAACTCCTCAAGAACCTGCTTCTTCCCCTTCTCTTCATAATAAACTTCTCCCCTCAGTACCTCCTTGCTAACTGATGCTACCAAAGTCACCACCAGTGCTACTCGTACTGCTTCCTACTCCCCTTCTCCCCCACGAGCCCCATCACCCACAAGTAGCCCCACCAATTCCTCTCGTGTAGCTGGACAGTTGTGGATGTGATTCCACATGCTCACATTTACTGGTGTAGCCTTCATTTGCTCCCCCAATGGTCCCTTTGGAATCATAGCTGCACGTCCCATGTATGGCCATTGGTCATTTTGCACCAAACGGTCTCGAAGTGGGTGAGTCGCTCCCTGATGCACTGGACCAGCCTGGATGGCCCTTGTCTCCTCTAAGGTAAAGGGAATATCTACTCTTCCTTGCTTGGTTGGTAGTTGATCCCTCAACACTGTTGAGTAGGAAGGCTCGGCCACTCCAGCCTTCACTTTTGCTCCTACTACATTTGTTGATGATAAGAATGTTGTTGCTGCTACTGTTGTCTTTGGTGTGGATGCCCCTTTCCCACATGCGTATAGCCAAATCCCTTGTGCCTCACGTGCTACTACTGTAGTGGCTGCTGTGGTCACTGTTGGACCTCCAAGCCATCCAAAGATGTGTGGTGCTGCTGAAGGCTCCTTTAAAACCTGCGTATAGAGGAGCAAGTCCATACAGCACACATGTACCTGTAGGTGTAAGCCCTACAATGATGCATGCACCTTGTGATACTCCTTGAGCTGTTGCATAGTCAGCTCATGGCGGCTGGGAAAATCCTTGACAGAAGCATGCTATGTGACCTTCCTTCCTACAGTTGTAGCACACTTGGGGCCTTTGATATGGAGGGGGCCCACCGAGCACTGAAGGTCACTCTGGGTTCACTGGAGCTACTGGCCCCACCTGCTGCCCTTGTGAAAGTTGGAGTCTTACCTTCCCACTTTTACTTCTAGTCACTACATCTCTTCCCACGATGTTTGCTGTTGCTAGTGCTCTTGTGTCAACTGCCCTTGTGTCTGCTGCTGATGTAGTGTCTTTGACCATTGTTGTTGTTTTTGTGGATAAAGTATCTCCACCCTTTCTTTTGTTGGTTCATACATTGTAGCTTGCACGTTCAGCTGCAATGGTCTGTCCTGTTGATTGTTGTGTATTCCACATACATGATAGTCATGCCACTCCGCAGTACTGACACAAGCGTCAAGGGTGCATGGCTGCATTGGAATGACTGCAGATCTGTTGAGTGGAGCAAGCGTGGAAGAGAAATCATCCACCATTTTTGTTTCTGGATAGGTCGGTAGGGTTGTCACAAAGTATAAGATCTGGTCTTCTAGCTCTGATGTGGTCTGTTCTTGGATTCGATGTAGGCAACCCAACTTCCTCAAATTCCTAGCAGTCACTTCCTCATTGGTTGGCTTGAACCTTGCCTCAAACCTCATCCAAATATCCCTCATATCCACAAAATTACCCCTTGAAGCCCATTCCCTTATAGCACCACCCGAGGAAAGGTAGAAGCCAGAAGATTTTGGAATTTCTCCGACTACACCACTACCGTACGATGAGCACCTGTGTTAGATTTTGGTTCTCCTTATAACACCATAAACGGCATCGCCATCGTTGAAAGAACCACCAGATCCCTTGCCTTCTTGCTCATCCTCCCCGCTGCTTTCACTGTTTGTCCACACTCTTTCTCAATTCTCCTAAGGAAAGCTGTCTATGCTCCTTGGAAAACTCTTTGGCTATCTCTTCTTTTTCAACTCTCTTGTCAATGGAATCACACTTCCCAACTCCTTAACCACTTCATCAAATGCTGGTACACCTCCACTAGAACATACTCACAGTTTTGGCTGCTCATAGGAAGAGGGATGGGTCCCCCGCCTTCGGCTACCACAATGGATAGGTGCCTTTGACACTGTGAAAAATCACACGAGACCACAGTAATAGTTGTGTATACTGTTTTGCTGCATCATAACATCACACTTGTGCGGTGTAACGTGAACGTGAGTACACAACCCTCCCAGGTCACAATGTTTAGTGACCTTAGGATGACCTTACACAAGGATTACGGGGTGCAACGTCACAAAAACACACCCCGCTGGCGGCGGTGGGCTCCAAACAAATGACACTCCTCTCATTCTCCCTTTGTCTAACAGGGTTACAACAATCACAATGAAATCACGTCACGTGCACAACAATTCACTTTACACCCACACAACACTATCCTTCCTGATTTCACCTCCACTTCCCAACCTCCTATCACCATCATTTTTTTTCTTTTCTAGGATTGGGATTTGGAATGTATATCCTTCTTTCGGGTGGGCTTCTCTTTGAGGATGCCCTAGAGTGTCCCATTTGAGGCTCCAGTCAGGGGGTCATTGAAGTAATGAAGGTGTTCAATATCTTTAAGGAGCAAGCGATTGCCACTCCCCGTTGGCTTGAAGCAGAGAATGATTTGACTTCTTCATGGGAGATGCCGGAGGTGATTCCTCGAACAGTGAGAAATGCAGGTGTGGATGCTCTATTGATCACAGCCACAAACGCAGGGTTAGAAATTGCCACTCCATCAATGACAATGTCCCCTCATGAGCTGAGTTGGAGGCGGAAGGGTATGAACAGTGATGTTAGTGTGTAATGCATTGCTTTGTTTGACCTGCGAAAACCGCTGGGTCTATGTCCAGCATACCTTCAGAGGAGTTATGGTTAATCACCCCAAATTCACTCACTTGACGATGAGTGTATCAAAAAGTGTACTTCTGCATCCAAACGCTTCAAACTCAACATCCACATGAATGCATTTCAACAAGGCCTAGATGTACATTCCTTGTACAAAATCAAAAGAAACATGGGCTCTATGTGATGTTTAGTAGTTTATGTGAACAGTCCATGTTTACTAGTCTTTTCACTTCCCAATACACTTGTCGATACACTGTTTCATTGGTTAAGCAGTTGGTCATATGTGGGGAAAATGGCATCAAGATTCAAGAGAGCAGCCAAGGATGTGGCAGCGTTGACAGTGTCCGGTTTGTTGTCCATGCTGTTGATAGTGTTGGTAGTCTCTGCAGGAGGAGCGTGCAACCAGAGAGGTGGAAGGCAAGATGTAATGAAATTGAGTTTTTTTCGGGAGCATACAGGACATTTTAGGGGATTTTTTAAGTGTAGAGGAGAAGAGAAAGTGACATTTGCAAGCAATGACGACTTTGGCAAGATGTGTGGGGTTGGTAGAGGGTGCTGACATGAGATCATGTCATGAGGGGAGGGGTGGGCTTAAAGAGAGAGGGGGATACATTCTAGGGGAGCCAGTGGATTTGGAAGGGGAAGAGCCTTGAAGAGACGTGTGCAATTGAGTTTTTGTGGGTAGGGGGAAAGGACCCATGAGTGGCCAGCTGGTTTGCACTAGGGAGGAGGGAAACATGAGGCAGTAAGCTACATTCTAGTATGCGGCGAGTAAAAGGTTCTTAGGTTCTGTATAGGTAGAGTCGGTGGATGGCCTTGGGAAGCAAAGATGTGGGGTTTGAATGGGAAGGAGAGGGGGAGAATCGATAAAAGGGCAGGTTTGATGTCGGAGGTGCATGCAACCAACATAATGAATGGGGAGAAAGGGGGAAAAAGGAGGTACTCACTGGGCGCATTGGGGCATGTTGTCCCAAGTTGGGATGGGCAGGAGATCATGGTTTCTGGCAGTACGGGGGACAATTCTGGGACCTGGGAGGCTCCCTGATTTTCCGCACGACGGCGGTTAAGGCTGATGTTCTTCAAACGCTCACTTGAAGGGGTGTTGTCTGAAACATCACTGCTGGTTGCAGGGGGGGATGGCGGATGAAGAAGCCATGGAGTTGACTGTGGAAAAGGGGCAGATGCAGGAGGGGTAGTGCGGCATATACAGGTACAGTGTCCAATTCCACTGGCACAATGTAAGTACCTTTGCGACAGCTAGATGTAAATGCTGAGTGCGCAAAGGGTTTAGGGGGGGAATGGAGGAGGGAGGAGAAAGAGAGGAAGGAGGGGAAGAGGAAGGGGGGGAGATTGAGTAGAGTATGAGCCTCTGGATATGCGGGAGCATAGAGAGATGTTTGATCTTGCCTTGATTTGTAGCTCAGATCTGGAGGGGGTGGCAGAAGGGCTGCTGTGGGAGGTGTTGTCTGGGGATGGGGAGGAGTATAGAAGTATGCGAAGAGGTAACGGAGGGTACACACTTGCTTGTGGTCTGCTTCTGATGGGGCAGACTGACGGATAACCTTGCGTCGTGGATCTGAAGGCTTCCAGCACGATATACAGAGTTGTTGGGTGTAGCATGAAACGCATTCCTGTGGAGTCCAAGCGGCCAGGGAATACAGCCGGGATGGGACAATGGGAGGATTGACAGAGAAGGGTGCCACATCCAGGGAGCGTGAGTAGAAAGAGCAGTGAACAGAGAGGGGGGGGGTGGGAGATATTCCTCCATAAAGAAGGGGGTTTGCACCCGGTTTGCGTGCTGAAAACTGGGTTTGCAAGGAGGGTTGCCTGCACTGGGGTGCACAAGGTCATTGAAAGTGTTGTTTGGTGGTGGAGTCTCCGGCAAAGACGGTAAACTCCACAAAAGGTGACGATGGAGAACGTGGAGAGGTTGGGCGGTCAGATCTGAAAGTTGTGGGGCATCTGGGTGGATTGTCTGGGCCAGTGTCTCCGGAACAATAGGGTGGCGGAGCAGCTAGATGCATGTTGCGAGAGAAGGCAGGTCCTGGTGCCACGGGAGCTGCTCCTTGGTGATTTTCCACCACCTAATGCATTAGCAGGCAGACGGGGAGAGGGGCAACGGCCAACTTAGGCATGGGCTGGGTAAGGTTTGCGAGGCGGTGGCGAGAGGCTCGCGATGACTGAGTGTGCCACACACTGAGGCCTCCGAAGCAAACGAGCACACTTTTTTTCTCTTTTCTTTTTTTCCGAGACCCCAACTGCGGGACATTGATTGGTCCTAGCATTGTCTGATTCAGACTCCACCAGCACTGCCAACTCTTGAACAATGTTTTCCACACTGTGAGATAGCCAATCACAACTTCCTTATCAGATAGGCTGAAGATGCGGCAACAGTATGATGGAATCATGTGTTAAGTACTCGGCCTCCGTCCGGTAAGCCCTGATGGATGTATTCCAAGTCCTTTTACTTGTTTCCACACCCGGTGCAGAACCAAGATAACCAATGGTGCCCATTAAAAAATTTCACATTGTTGTTTATGCCTTCTGCTTTAAAGTTTCTGATCAAGCACTTGGTTGTAATTGAACAGAAATTATGAATTTGAAGCGGACAATAGTTTGACACTGGTGCTAATTGTTGCAGGCCTTCTCCATGCACAACGACCCAAACCACCCACCATAAAAATCAAATCAGAATAACCATCTCTCTAAAGTTGTTGAACTGGGAGGATTTGAGTGGCGTCCCCGTTAAGCCATTGGGAAATGGATCCCTGTGACATGTCTTTGGGTGGGGGCAGGTTTTTTTCAGATTCTTGACATCTGTGTGCCTTTACACACAACACATCGTCAGGAGAGCTATTGCATTCCCCCTCTGAGGTCAGTACCAACAAGGCTATGAAGCCAAGTACAAACTTTTCACTCTCATGTTTAACCTGTGGACCGATGTCGAACTCCAACGTGGCTGGGTGTGTGTGTGTGTGTGTGTGTGTGTGTGTGTGTGTGTGTGTGTGAGAGAGAGAGAGAGGGAGAGAGAGAGAGAGAGAGAGAGAGAGAGAGAGAGAGAGAGGGTGCATGAATGTGCGTAAGGCATTCCAAACGAGACTCTCACGAGTAATCGACAGTGAGATTCATCGTGGTGAGCCACTACGATCCAAGAAAGGGTTCGATCGCGGCTCCCCGCGATGGCCAGTGCTGTCGGATTGCAAAAAGGATGGCAGTTACTATCGTTCCAAGTCTTCATTCAACGAAGGAAAAAAAGGAGCCGCACACGATTCAGTTTCCACGCTTGAACCATCAAAATCTTAACATGCAACAGCAAGGACTGCACAAGCAGAGCTTTACTTTGATGCACGTCCAGAATAAACAACCACCAAAGTGAATAGTAATTGTTTGGAGCATGCAAGAGTACATGAGTCAATGCTTGCGTAAGCGAACATTTGCGAAATCATTCCTGCTCCACCCCCTCCCCCCCTCCCGTCGTAGACAGCACCGGTCATTTGCGAAAGCACTCCTGCTCCACCCCCCCCCCCCCCCCCGTCGTAGACAGCACCGGTCATTTGCGAAAGCACTCCTGCTCCACCCCCCCCCCCCCATGTCCTAGACTCCACCGGTCATGCGTTGTGGCACTCAGGGTCTGCAAGCCAGTTGTTCATTAGCTGCAGGGTCTCCATGGTTTCGTCGCTCACCGAGCAACGAAACTCCATGTCGGTATGACGTGCATGGGAGAAAGAACGCTCGCACGATGCAGATGTCACCGGCACTGTGAGAAGGTCCATTGCAGCTGCAGACAGGATGGGCATGGCCTTCCGCTGATCCATCCAAAACTCCATGATGTCCGCGCCGTCATCCAGCTGCTCCACCTGGCAGTACATGTCGAGCTGGCGTTGCAAGGGGTTGTAGGGGTGTTGCACGCATGGCCATGGGGTGGGTGCGCTTGCGTGGAGCACCGCGAACAATGCGGAGCTTCTTCGTGCCCCAAAAAGCGGAACGGAGGGCTGAAATGCACCCTCCGCAACCAACGGGTGGCATGCAGATGATTGGAGTAACTTCAGCTACCTCTGCTGCTGCTGCTTCTTCCCCTGCTACAGCCTCAGCCTAGGCTGCCTCTGCTGCGGCAGCTGCTGCTACAGCTGCCTCGGCTGCTGCCCGGCGAGCGCGGAGGCACTTGGATACGTGCACGGGTGCGGTCGGGTCCTTTAGATTGTGGTTGCTGTCCTTTTCGGCTTCGTCGTCTTCGTCCACAGCTTCTGCAGCTGCAGCACTGGCACTGAAGTTGCAAGGCTGGTTACGGCCGGTGGAGCTGTTGGGTGATGGAGTTGCGACCAGCCGTACCGGCATAGCGCGGAGAACGACGCCGTCCGTGTGTGCAGGAGGAGAACCCAAGAGCTCATCCAGCTCAACCTCTGCATGCGTGCGACGAGGGCTGGCAAAGGGAGGAGGTGGATTGGGTGTGTGAGTTGCCAGCGCAGATGGTGGATCACAGCCAGAGGAGTCTTCACTGCTTCTGGACACGTCAATGGCCTGCTGCTCGATGAAGAGCAGGTAGGCATCCTCATGTGGCTTGAGGAGCTGCATGATCACGCGCATCACTTCGCACGGGTCGACGTCGCCAGGTTCGCCTTTGTACGTGTCACGGCATTACGCGATGTTGTAGCGAGGGTTCAGAAATGTCGCCAGGTACTGGATGTCACCGGAAAGTGTGTAGTAGGTGCCGACATACTGCACTGCTCTGGCGAGGCGGGGATCAAGGACGCGTTGCTTGGAAGCTCATTGTTCCGCTGGCCGCTGCTTTCGTCATCCGAGAAGTTGTTCTTGTCGGCCTTGGCGACAGCGGAGTTGCAAGCTTCCAAATGCTCGTAGAGAGAATCAAGCAATTCGTTGTACAGGGGCGCCGCCAGGCCGAGAGTTGGGTATTTCTCCGCCGACATGTCCACGGTCATATTCTTGAACAGCGAGAGGATTTGGTTGAAGCAGTGGATGGTCGTCCACTAGGCACCAGACAGCAGCAGACGTGCCTTGCGCACGGATGTCACCCACGCCTCCAAGGTGTTGTGCTGGTCCCACGCAGTCTGCAGCATGTCGATGGTGCTGTTCCATCGCGTGCCTAAGTCCAGTTTGATCTGATGGTAGGCGACGTTTAGCTGCTTCTTAAAAAATTCTTCGACGGATGCCTCGCGCTGGGGGCTGCGGTTGATGAAAACGGCAATATTTCGGACCATCTGGACGATGTTGGCCACTTTGACGCACGTGAGGATCTGGTTCACGCCGAGGTGGAGGACGTGGTCAAAGCAGCAAACGAAATGGTCCCCACGGAAGTCTGGGCACTCGCGCGTGAGATGATGTTCAACCATGGCCACGTTAGCTGAAGCGTTGTCCACGGTCACGCAGAATACGCGGTCCCATAGGCCCCACACAGTTAGGACATCACAGAAAGTGTACAGGGCAACGACGTCATGGCGTTCGTGGACGGGCTTGAACCCAATCAGCTTCACCAAGAGCTTTCCGTTGCGGACACCGTGGGCTGTGATGGCAATGAACGCGACATTTGCATCGGATGACCATTCTTCCATAGCAAAGGAAAGGCGCCCCTTACACTCCTGCAGCATGCGGCGCACGCATACCTTATAGCGTGCATGCGCCTGGTAGATGTTGCGAGCGATTGTCTGCTACAAAACCAAGACGGCAAAGTTAGGGCACGTTTGGTTTCGGAAGCGGTCCTACTCGGATTCCAAGTCAGATTCGCAGTCAGAGTGAAGTTCCGCTTGGATTCCGACTTCGAACAAGTCGGATCCGACTTTGCCGTCCGCAGATAGCACCGACGGCTGCAGTAACACTCCAACCGGACATCCGAGTTTGAACTGGATCATGAGAAGATGTAGCGACGGTGGATCCGAGTCGACTTCTCCCGCGGCAACTCGGTCGAATCCAAACGTGCCATTATTAGTGATGAAAAAGGCCTCTTGCAGCCACTCGGACTCGATGAGGACAAAGGGGAGGTCCGGCTCCACAATGAACTTCCATAGGCACTTGCGAAAGTGTTCCAGGTCCCACTGATCAGGCATGTGGCGATGTGCTGGGGCTGGTGCACCAACAGCATCACGGACGCGCTGGGTCGCCACACCAGCATCCACGAGTTGCTGGGCAACGGACTGATGGCTTGATGCAAGATGGTTCCACATGGAAGTGGTATTCGATCCCGCACGGACACCATCGATGAAACGTTGGTGGACCAGCAGAGGCGGCACATGGCACGGACACATTCGCTTGGCAGATGGTTGTAGTACTGCCAGCAACCTGCCCGCGGACGACGGCTGGTCACCGGGTCAATCGGAGCCTCGAATGCACGCTCGAGGACTGGAGGACTCCGTTCGGTTGGCTCCCGGGCAAACAGGGCCATGAGCTGCGCTTGGGCCATGGTACCTGCATGCATGCACACTTCCAATCAGCAGCCATCGACTAGACAAGGATGTCGAAAGATACGGGAGATCAGGAGAAACGACAGACGAGAGACCCGGAAAGCCGACGTACCAGGTGGCGAGGTGTGGCGAGCAGGCGAGCAAAAATTGTCAATGTCAAGAGGCAAATATCTCAAGGACGATGTGAGCGAATAGAATGTGGGCCCAATACATTCCGAGGTGTAAGCAGGACAGCTGGAACTGCCAAGCGAGCTGCTTTTTCAAGGTCATGCGTTGCTGGAAAGGTACTCCGATGGCCGGCGAAAGTGCTGGATGTTTCGGACCATGTCCGAGCTCTGTCATCACGCATTGCCTTTCGTAGATGTTTTGCATCTCTACAGCTACGTACGTGCTTAAAAATCAAAAATTTCCTTGCTACGTAGGCCTTACATCGGCGACTTGTACTTTCTCGTCCACATATTTAGCTCATCCTACGGTTGGAAATCCTGCGCGATGCAAAGTTCGTCGCAAGGGGTCTTAACACCCGCCTGTGAGTTTGACATTCCAAATTGAAAAGAATTGCAACCGCCGAATGATGCAATCAAAGGAAGCCCTCAGGTAGGTGATCAAGCTCACCAAGAGCCGCTAGGCAAGACCAGTTACATGTGAGAGACAAGTTGTAGGGTACAGAGACAAAAACACGGAAGCGTGTGAAGTTGTGTGGAGAGCGTGAATGGCTAGTTTCACTCATGGATGAGAAAGTACATTAGGACAGCTTTCTAACAAGCCTAAGTAGGCCTCATTTGGTACATGGAGCTGGAAGAACCACTCTGTCAAAGTTCACCTCCTAGCACACTCCTGGCCCAGCGGGATGAGTGGTAGTCACACTCTCGTACAAGAGAATTACCATCCCTGCCATATGCACAATCAATATTCTTGGTGGGGGTCCTTCCTTGAATCTCCTTGAAGGTCCTCCTGCCGCCTTTCTACCTTGAAGGCCGCTCCAAACCTCCCTGGCCAATAATTGTGGCCGTCATTGGTGCTGGTAGTGCAAGAGCCGTCACTTGTACCGGACCCATTGCCACCAAACCTTGAAAATCCATATCTTCCTCAAACAGACTCCGAAGCGAGCTCTGTAAAGTGCTATAGAACCAAAAAAACATCCTCTATTCACAGTTGTGACCTGATGTTTTTGTCGAGCAACCCACTTCGGTCACTTTTTGGCACGCCATATCCAACATTCTCCCACTTCGCAAGAATAAAAATCACACAAGTCTACACTCTCCCCTCAACTGCTGAAAGCGGTGCGCTGCCAGCGGCTTGGTCAGGAAGTCTGCCAGCATCATGTTTGAAGGGAAGAACTTGATATGCACCACCTGCTTTGTCACGAGTTTGCTGATGAAGTGATATCGCAGGACAAAGTGCTTGGTGAGGTGTGAAACTCTGCATTCTTGGTGAGAGCAATGGCCCTCATGTTGCCATAGTTTATTGTAGTCTGTATGGTTTGCTGCTGTCTAAGGCTTGCCAGCAGCTCACACAGCCACACGGCTTCCTTTGCTGCTTCACTCAAGGCAATGTATTCAGCTTCGGTGGAGGAGAGGACGGCGCACTCTTGCTTCTTGCTCCTCCAGCTGATTACACATCCCCCAAGTACAAACACAAACCCACTGGTCAACCTCTTTGTGTCCAGGTCACCTCCCCAATCTGCATCGCCGTAGCCAATGAGGACAGGGCTGTTGTTGCCGTTGAAGGTACGGCAAAGGCTGCTATTGCTGTCAAGGTAGCGCAGCATGCGCTTGACCGCCTCCCAATGCGGAACGCCCGGATTCGCGCAAAGCTCGCTCAGCACTCCCACTGCTTGGCTATTGTCAAGGCGCGTGCCAACTGCTACGTACATGAGGCTCCCAATTGCTGCTTGGTACGGCACTGCTTCAATATGGCTGCTCTCTTGCATGCCGCGGGGAATCTGCGTCATACTCAGCTTCACTCCCACTTCCAGTGGTGTTGCGACCGTGCACGCTCCTACCATGGTGAAGCGCTTGACGATGTCCCTCACGTACGTGCTCTGCGAAGTGAGCTGCTGCCGGACACGCTTAACCTAAAGGCCAAGGTAGTAGCTGAGCTCTCCCATGTCTTTCATGTTGAACCTGGCAGCAAGGGACTGCTTCACATCGTCCAAAAGAGACTTGGAGTCAGATGCAATGAGCAGATCATCAACATACAGCAAGATTATGACCTGGCTTGCCTCTTGCATGCGCCCATAAACTGCATGGTCAGCCTCATTACGAGCAAAACCAAGCCCAACCAGCTGCTCATCCATCTTGTGGTACCATGCTCCTGTTGCTTGCTTCAGGCCGTAAAGAGCCTTCATAAGCTTGCACATCGAATCCTCCTTTCCCTCCACCACATACCCCTCCAGCTGCTTCATGTACACGTCCTCCTCGAGGTCACCATTCAGAAATGCACAGGTTACATCCATTTGCAGGAGCAAGAGCGAGGATTGTGCGGATGGATGGGAACTTTTTGACACGTGAAAATGTCTCATTGTCATCCACACCCTCATTCTGCCCATATCCCTCACACTGTGCTTTGTACCTGAGAACATTACCATCTGCACCACGCTTCCGCCTGAAGATCCACCGTCACCCGATCACCCGGCTCCCACGTGGAGCTTCCTCGAGGGTCCAGGTGCCGTTCTTTATGCGAGCACTATACTCCTCATCTGTTGCGACATGCCAATCTGCCGCCTCGGCGCTGCGTATGGCTTGAGCGAATATGGCTGAGTCATCGGTGACTGTGAAGAAGAGAAGCTCGAGGTCATACGACTCCGTTGGTGGTGGAACAATGCACAGGTTCACCAGCTCCTCCAGCGGCCTCTGTTTTCTTGCGAGGCGCTTGGATCTCCTCAACGGCTCCATAGGACCATCTGCACCATGGTTGTGGCGTGCAAAACTCCATGGCAGCTGCCGTGCATTGCTTTGCTGCTACTCCTCATCAGATTCCATTGCTTTCTCCTTCTCAGCTCCCTCCACCTCCTTGTCATTGCTGCTATCACCGCCATCTTCCGCACTGCCCTCTTTTGCTACCGGCTCTTCTCCCACTTCTGGTACGAGTGCGGGAGCAAATGGAGCTGCATACATGGGGCTCCAAGTCCAGCCCTTCACGTCCTCTTGAAAGACCACGTCACAATTGCGAATGATCTTGCAAGCAGCGAGGTTGTAGAGGCGGTATCCCATGGTGTCGTAGCCAAGGAAGGCCGCCTTCACCGAGTTTGCATCCAGCTTGTTGCAGTTGCCGGCAGGCACGTGCACAAATGTGCCACACCTGAAGATTTTCAGGTGCGTCACTGTTGGCTTGCGTCTCGTCCACACTTCCTCTGGTGTCATCAGTGACACGTCAAGCATGGGACTCCGGTTTTTCAAGTACACGGCAGTGTTGACCGCTTCCGCCCAAAAGGTTGGCGGGAGCTCCGCGTCTTGGAGAGTACTATGAACACGCTCCATGAGCGTCCAATTAGCACATTCAGCCCCGCCATTCAGCTGAAGTGTTCCAGGTGGGGTGACCTCCTGCCTGATCCCGCGACGCTTCAGGAAGTTGTGGAAGTTGTTGGAGAGGTACTCTCCTCCACCATCGGTGGGAAGCACCTTCAACCGCCTGCCACTCTCATTCTGTGCAACAGCAATCCACACCTTGAAAGCATCAAAGCACTCATCATTTCCAGCCAAGATGGACACTCACATCTTCCTCGACTTGTCATCAATGAATATGACAAAGCACAACTTGCCGGACAAGGACTGAGATGGTAGGGAGCACAGAAATCAGAGTGAACAAGTGAGAGAAGCTTAGCCACCCCCTTCCCTTCCTCGGAGAATGGAGCGCGGGCGTGCTTTCCTTCAATGCAAATTTCACAAGCCGATGCACTTGGCTACTTGAACCCCTTAAGCTCCAGGCCACAGACCATCTGTTGCATGGAGATGATGGCGCCAAAGCCGAGGTGACCAAGCCGGCGGTGCCACAAGCTGATGTCATGTTTTTCCTCTCTTGCTGCCAACGCTGAATCGGCTTCCTTCTCTGACATATAGAGACGATAGAGTGTGTCCTCCTTGTCTGCTTTTGCAAGCACACGGCCTGCACATGCAGAGATGGTGCAGTCAGCATTCTCAAAGTGAACCTGCATGCCTTTGGAGATGAAAGATGAGACAGAGAGGAGGTTAGCTGCCAGCTCCCAAACATGGAGCATCCCTTTCTCACAACGTTCCATGTGCTTGCCCGCAACAGAAGCACAAACCACACTCTCACCCTCCCAAACCACCTTTTAAACATGGTTGTCTCCCATGTACACCCGACAAGGCTCAATGACGGTGTAGACAACGAACCACTCCCGGTGACACGTCATGTGCCGCGTGGCTCCCAAGTCGATGATCTAGAATAAGGCGGTGTTGTCGAAGACGTGCAGGATCCGGATGGTTGTCACAAATCCACACCCCCAATCTCCCGTATTTGCAGAAGCGTCGGACTGCCTTCCCGCTCCCACTCAAGCCGCAAGGTCCGTCTTCTTCTTCCGGCATTCGCGGGACCAATGCCCCGGCTTCTTGCAGTAGTGGCAGTTCCCCTTCTTCTTCCCTCCTCCATCGTTGCTCCTAGTAGGTGCAGCACCGCCCCCACGACCATTGTTGGTGATGAGAGCGACCTCCAATCCGCTTTCACTGTCCTCTCCNGGTTGTCACAAATCCACACCCCCAATCTCCTGTATTTGCAAAAGCGTTGGACTGCCTTCCCGCTCCCACTCAAGCCGCAAGGTCCGTCTTCTTTTTCCGGCATTCGCGGGACCAATGCCCCGGCTTCTTGCAGTAGTGGCAGTTCCCCTTCTTCTTCCCTCCTCCATCGTTGCTCCTAGTAGGTGCAGCACCGCCCCCACGACCATTGTTGGTGATGAGAGCGACCTCCAATCCGCTTTCACTGTCCTCTCCCTTCCGCAGCTCCTCCTCAAACAACAGGTTTTCCTCCACGTCTTTGAGGGAGAGCTTGTTACCACGCTGGTCCATGGTAACAATGAGAGGATTGTAGTTTCTAGGATGGCCAGAGAGGATGGTTAGCATGAGCACACGTTCCTTGACAGGGTCCTCAATTGCAAATAGTTGGTCGGCAAGAGAATTCACCATGTTGATGTAATCAATCATGGATCCGGACTCATCCATCTTCACATTGTGAAAGCAACAAAGCAGCTGCATGTTCATGAGGATATAATTGGATGCATAAGCGGACTCAAGACTCTTCCAAACCTCCTTAGGCGTGGGGATGCTACGGACGAGGAGTTGCTGCCGTTTGGCGAGGAAGAGGTAGATGGTCACGAGGGGGCGGTCACGCTTCTTGCGGTGGGTACGGGCCTCACTAGGTGAAAGAGAGGACTGAGCTCATTCCTTCTCACTCACATGGCTCCAGAATCCCTTCTCCATCAAC